>PVIY010025970.1:0-35983 GCA_004026745.1 Myrmecophaga tridactyla | reverse complement strand
CGATGACGGCAGCCCCTCTTTCCTACTTGTTTCCTTCCTCAGTTTAAGTGCTGTGGCGGGGAAGACTACCGAGATTGGAGCAAAAACCAGTACCACGACTGCAATGCCCCCGGACCCCTGGCCTGCGGGGTGCCCTACACCTGCTGCTTCAGAAACACGGTACCTGACACTTGGGGTGGGGCTGCTCAGGCACCTCCCTCGTCCTTCTGCCCAAGTTGAAGACAGAGGGGGTAGGAGTGAAGGTGGGCAGGGGTGGGTGAGGGTAGGCAGAGCCGGGGCTTTCCTGAGCCTCAGGGGCTTCAGAGGGTGGTGAATCTGGGTGGGGTGGAGGTCTTGTCTTTGTCATCAGGCTGCAGCCACAGGGCACCCACTGTCCTAGGTGCTTTAGTGGGACGAGCTCACTCCATCTTCCCAACAGCCCTGTGGGGTAGGTACCATTATTTTAACCAGTTTACAAATGAGGGACTGGAAGCAGCAGGGCCCTGAGCGTCAGCGGGGCGACCAGAGCAGGGCCTGCACCCTGGGGTCTCTGGGGAACCTGGGCACGCGGTCCTGGAGACTGACAGCAGCAGGGTGCTGAGAAGGGGGTCCAGCGTGGTGGGTGCTATGCCCAGCGCGATCCTCTTGGCCCTGTCACCCTTGGGGCACAGTGCTGTGCAGTCATCACTGATGAGTGAGAGGCTCATCAATCCCGCGTTTGATGTCTGTATCAAGGAGTTGCCTCGTTTCTGAAATTGGAATGAGGCAGAGAGCTTTGCAATTACTCATGCCCCAAATAGTCATGGAAAATTTCTCCTCTGACATTTCCACCATTCTGTGCCTACTGCTGGATTCTGTAAGCCGAGCAGCTGCTGGTGGGGGTGGAGGCCCCGCCTCTGGGTGGGGGAGCCAACGCCAAGTGCACTCATCCTAAAAAGGCTGGACCAGGATGGGGGTTGGGGAAATTTTAGCGGCCACATTAGGGTAGCTCTCTGGGCAGGGGGAGAGCTGGGGAGGAGGCGCCTGGGGTCTCCCAAGAGGTCTGTGGGAGGGGGTCCTGGACAGCAGCAGGGCAGCAGTGCCTGAAAGTTCTAAGCCAAGGCGTGGAAGCTTAACTTGTATTCGTTCATTCAGTCATTCCTGCATTCACACAGCCTCCACACCTTTACTGAGGGTCTGCCACGTGCCAGACTCCATTCTAGGTTGTAGGGACAGAGCAGAGGCACAGAAAACTCAGCCCACCTGGAGCTCACATTCTAGAGGAGAAAGTTGACAAAATAAGTAAATAAAAGAGTGATGCTAAGGAGAAAAATAAAGCAGGGATTTGGCGGATTGATTGCACTTTTAGATACTGAAAAGGTGGTTTCATAGTAAAACCCCGAGGGAAGTGAGAGAGTGAGCCAGGTGGGTGTCTGGGGAGGTAAATTCCTGGCAGAGAGACCAGCAAGTGCAAAAGCGCTGAGATGGCCCTGATGTGGTTCAGAAACAGCACAAAGACCCGTGTGGCTGGAGCAGAATGAGTGCAGGGCGTTAGGGGGAGGGGGGCACAGTAGAGAAGCCAGAGAGTTCCTGGGTGCCCTGACAGTCACAATAAAGACTTTGGTGTTATTTGCATGTCAGAGGGCTGGGCAGGGCTTCCAGTAGAGGTTTGACCAGGATCACTCTGGCTGCTGTGCTGAGAACAGACAATAGGGGCCAGGAATGGACACAAGAAGTTGGGTTAGGAGGCCAGTGCAGCATACCAGGTGCCACCAGTTGCAGACTCTGAGATGCTGGTTAGTGTGCAGGAGGCTCATGAGGGGTGCCCTGGGGATCAGCGCTGGTGGGGGAGGCAGAGACGGAAGCAGGGTCGGGCAGAGCAAGCTGGACACCCACGGAGTCTCAGTGCCAGCCTCAGCCAAACCTCTGAGGATGCGCCAAGATGATCGTCAAACGCTGTCCTGTGTCAGGGCTTGGGGCTCAGCCTTTATACCCCATGGTATAAAGTCGAGGCACTCGTGATAGGCTAAAGGCTCCTGCTGGCAGCCGCAGGGGTTCCAGGCAGTGCCTGCCAGCACCCACCACCCCAGGCAGGAGATGGAGGCTTCGAGCCAGGTGGTAGAGGTGGTACAAGTGGTTGGACCCTGACTGTTTTGAAAGTAAGCCGACAGGATGTGCTGACAGATCAGATGTGGGGGGGGTGGGTGAAGGGGAGATCAAGAGGGTTCCAGGTTTTGGCCTGAGCCCCAGGAAAGATGGGTGTGCCGTTACCTGCGAGGGGAGGGCGTCCGGGAAACAGGCTGGGGAACCAGGAGCTCAGTGTGGCCGTGTGCATTTAGATAAAGGAGTTTGGAGTTTCAGGAGAAGCCGGTGCTGGGTATATAAACTCAGATGCCAGGCACTCAGACATGGTATCTCAAGAGTTAATGGGAGACAGAGTTCACCGAGCTGAAGTTGTCTCTGGTCCTATGTTAGAAAACTACCATTAGCTCTTCTGTGCCAACCCACACCTATGCCTGATTTTCTCTAAATATTAAAGAGGTTGCTTCTTTCCTCAGAAGAATCAATATGATTTGTGTACAGATCTATTTCTTTATCCATTTTACATAATCTCATTTGACAAAGGATTTGAATGAGCCTAGAGGAAATACATAGAACAAAAAACTAAAATTAAGAAAAACATTAGGACCTCCAAAATAGACATAAATGAACAGAAAAATATAAAACTTACCTGTAGGCTGAGAGGTCCTCTGGGATCACTGGAAATGAGACTTGTGTTTGGTGGCTTGGAGCTTCCTGGCAGCCAAAGGGAAAAAAGGGAGACATGGCCTATATTATATCATTCTTGTTGTTAAACAGAAGAAAACATGCCAGTTCTTCAGGGAAAGTAACTCTGTTTCCAACTTTCAGCTTTAAAAGAAATGTCTCATAGGTGGCTTTATATAGAGGATTTGGAGCAAGAGAGCTCCATTTATGCTGTACTATTTGGTTATAAGATGCAATAGGGATGCTCCAGAGACCTGGAGTATTGAAGGCAGCTTGCTTCTCCATTAAATGGCCCATTAAATGTTGAGCTCCTGTGTCCAGTTTTTGTAGCTGTCCCCTTAATGTCGGCTGAATTGTGTACCCCATAAAAGCCCGTTCAGGTCCTGACCCCTGTCTTATCTGGGTGTGAGCCCATTTGTAAACAGGACCTTTGAAGATGTTATTAGCTAAGGTGCCCCCAAACTGAGTAGGAGTGAGCCTTACTGGAGTATGGCTGAAGCCCTTATAAGCAAAAGAAATTGGAGATGGAGAGAGAAGCCGTGGGGGGCGGCCAGAGGCTGAAAATCGGTGGAACCCAGAAGAGAAAGAAGACACCACCATGAGCTTTACTGTGTGTCAGAAAAGCCAGGGAACCCCACACATTGCTGGCTAGCCAGAAGATACTGACCCTGGAAGGAAGCAAGCCTTCTAGCCCCTGAAACCGTGAGCCAATAAATTCCTGTTGTTAAGCCAATCCATTGTGTGGTATTTGTTTGAGCAGCTGGGAAACTAATACACCCCTCCCTTGTTGTTGGCTGCCCTTTGGGGGCCTGTAAGTGGAGGCCTGTCTCCCCCTTTCCCATTAGCACCCCAGACTCAGATAACTCAGCTCATAGGTCCTGTATTTCAGGTGAAGGCAGCACACATGAACACCCTTGTGAGATTTGGTGGTATTAATCTTTTGGCAGCTCAGAGGCCCCTTTTGCTGACTGCCTGTTTTGTGCCCTGGGCCAGATGGAGGAGGCCACTGGGCAGCTGATCTCAGAACCCTGAAACTGCAGCAGACGTTTCCGTACAATACGGATTTTATGGTCAAACCCAGGCAGGCTTCAGGTCTGGGAGGACCACGGGTTCATTTTACTTCTTGGGGAGGGGGGCTCTGGAGGCAGGGGAGGCAAGACCTGCCATGGCGACAGAGAAGGGTTTTGGGCTCTACACACAGGTATAAGGAAGGCATCTCCAGCAGCGTGTCTGCTGGGATATGGGGCCCTCTCTGGTTGCGGGGATGGAGGCGGGGGGGGTGGGGTGGGGAGCAGATGTCATGATTTAGTAGCCAGGTCTGGCTCAGTGAAGTTATTGTGCTTCTGCTTGTCGCCTTTTTACATGCCTTATAGTTTACTTATTTATCTTTATTGTTCATTGTCTGTCTTCCTTGGTATAAGTTCCATGAAGGCAGGGACTTTAAGAATGGTCGTAGGTTTTCAGAAGAATCATGCAGAAAGTACAAAGTTCCCATATATATCCACTCCCCCCCCCACAGACTCAGTTTAGAGGTTTTGTTTTGTTCTGTATTCCAAGCACCAAGAATTGTGATTAGCACATAGTAGGTGCTCAATTACTATTTGTTAGATGAATGAATGGATGAATAATTGAACGAGGTGGAAAGCACCCACTCCTATCATGCCCTGTTGCCCCACGGCTCCCCAGGCCTGCCTCTCTCCATGGGGGTCACATTTCCAGCCTGGAGGGGCCTGGGGGTTAGGGCCACAAAAGCTAACTGACCTGCACCAGTGGATGCCAAGCGTGGTTGGGTCGGTGCCACTTGGTGACCATCTAGACTGATGGTTTAATTTTGCACACACATCAAGCCCTGCCATTTAGAGTGATCTGATGACGTCGGAGGGCGATCCACTGTCTGGGAGGGGGAGCAGACACCTGTCCTTGCCCTGCCAAGGCTGAGCCATGCCAGCCAGCACCACTGAGCTATGGACCTGGCCACTGCCTGCATGCAGTGACGCTTGCATCTCACTTGTGCTCTAAACAGCACCCTGAGGTGGGCTCACTGCTCAGCCTGCTGATGGAGGAGCCCGAGGGACCCCGTCACTCACTCACTCATTCAACAGAGATTTGTTGAGTGCCTCCCACGTGCTGGCCCCTTGCTCACAGAGCTAATGAGCAGCAGAGCAGGGTCTGGACCCAGGAAACTTGACGGGAGGTGCCCTGCCAGCCCTGGGACTTAGGGCTGCCCAGGGAGGGGATGTCTCAGGGTTCTCCAAAGAAATAGAACTAATAGAACACACACACACACATATATGTGTATATACTATATACATGCGTACTCTTGTATATGTGAATGTGTGTATATGTATATAAAGAGATTTATTTTAAGGAATTTGCTCATGTGATTGTAGGGGCTGGCTAGTCTGAAGTCTGGGGCAGGTCAGCAGGCTGGAAATTTAGCAGGCATTGACACTGCAGTCTGGAGGCAGAATTTCTTCTCTGGGAAACCTGTTTTGCTCTTAAGGCCTTCAACTGATTGAATGAGGACCTACCACATTGTTATAAATAAGAGGGCAATCTCCTTTATTTAAAGTCAACTGATGGTACTAAATACCTTCACAACATCTAGGCTAATGTTTGACTGGTCAACCTGGCACCATGGCCTAGCCAAGTTGACTCATAAAATTAACCATCACAGGAGGGATTTATCAGGTTGGGGTCTTGATTCCCGAAGGACCCGAAGGACCTGAGCTTTCCCGAGCTCAGACTGACCATACCTGGGAGTCCCTGGCAGCAGCTCCCCTCCCAGGAAGGGAATTGTGGTGGCATCCTCCACCAGCCCTCGGGTTGGGTGACAGTCTCTGAGGGTGGCAAAGTGTAGCCAGGGGTGCCAGCTGGCTTCTCACCCTCAGGTAAAGCGCAGCTGGCTGGGGTCCCGGCTGGGGTCTGGGTTTTTTCCTGCGTAAGAGCCAGCAAACTACCTCTGCGCAAATAACCCTGGGGGTGCTGTAGTGGAAAGCCTGGGGTGCTGCTGGTGGTGTGGTGGTCCTCCCACCCAGTGCCACCCGCCGAGCCTTCTCACTGGTGCTTGCTGATGTTTCTCAGAGGAGGTTGAAATGTAGACTCAGCCAGACTGCCTGGGTCAGAATCAACTCTGTGGCTTTGGACAGAGCCCCTCTCTGCACCTCAGTACTTTCATCTGTCAAATGGGACGGGGGGAAATGGCATCTTGGGTAGAAAGTTTTAAGTATTAGCTGTCGTACTCTTTCTGTTTCAGACAGAAGTTGTCAACACCATGTGTGGCTACAGAACTATCGACAAGGAGGTAATGTCTAAGTCCCTTTCCCCAGCAGCATTGCTCTTCCTGCATCTCCCCCTGCTCCCACCGCCCATGACTGAATGGGTGCTCAGGGGTGGGGCTTTTGACTGCTGGGGTTTCTCAGCCTTCGCAGCTCTGCACAGGAGCCAGGGACTGCCAGGGGTTCCCGCCCCGTCCAGATACAGAAGGGCCGGTGGAACCGGGAGTCCCGCAGGCAGGGAGTGGCCTCCTGCCCACGTTTGCAGTGCAGGCTGGGCTTTCCCATATGAGGCTCACACGGCCCCTGCTGGTACCCCTAGAGCTCAGGGATGCCCGTGCCCAGCACCAGCCTTGGGACCACCAGCCTGTAGACCGCTCAGACTGGGCCCCTCAGCCAGGAGCCCAGGGGCCCCTGGAGGACAGTGAGCCCATGTGCCGCTTGTCCCCTCTTCTGGGAATGGGCTGAAAATAATGACCTCGAGATGCCTCGGAGCTGAGCGAGGGCCATGGTTCTAACGCGGGGCCCCTGAGCCTGCCTCCTCAGTGTCACTGGGGAACTGGTTAGAGATGCAAATTCCTGGGCTGTACCCGAGACCTCCCAAATCAGAAGCTCTTGTGATGGGGTCCAGCAGGTGGTTCTGACACACGGTGAAGTCTGAGGGCTCTAGGTCAGCACTGGGTCTCAAAGCACCAGAACCCACGGCTGCTTGTATAATAGATGCCTAGTAATGCCTTATTTATTATCCGGAAATGAAGTTCACAAATATAAGCTACCTACACACCTGAGATAAAAGGAGACATAAAACAATTTCCGACAGTTACACAATATAGTTCAGCATAACACTGCTGGGGCATTCGATGGATAGGGCAGGGCACAGTGACGTCCTCCTGTGTGCACAGGTGGGAAGGATCCTGACACTGGGACAGCCACGGAGGTGCTGCCGCATGGCTTTGTGTTGGCAGCTCGTATCCGGGGGCATCATTTCTGTCGTTGGCATTTTTCTACACAGTGAACAACTCGCGATAAAGTTCTGAATAAAATCAAGTACGATCATTCAAGCAGAGAGCATTAAGGCTTTTTTTTTTTCTCCCAGTGTGCCTGGAGTTAGGGTTTGGCTGAGATGATTGGAGAAAGGATTTGGGCCCACGCATATGCCCGGGGACAGGGGTGAGGCTCGTGGGGACAGGGCTGAGCATGAGAGGCCGGCAGGCGGGGCCCTTGTTTGTGGGGTAGGAGCACCCTGAGCTTTGCAGCCTCTCAGCCCAGAGCCCCAAAGTTTGTAAGAACCAAACATACCCCCACGAATGTCCAGAGCATTCCCCGCAGCCACCCCGTCCCGGGGCGGGATGGTTGCTCCACCGGGCCCACCGTGCTCCCCCTCCTGCCTCCCGCAGCGCCTGAGCGTGCAGGAAGTCATCTACGTGCGAGGCTGCACCAACGCCGTGCTCATCTGGTTCATGGACAACTACGCCATCATGGCAGGCGTCCTGCTGGGCATCCTGCTTCCCCAGGTTAGCTGGCTCCTCCCCACCCCACAGGGCGGGGAGCGGGCGGGCAGGGCTGGAGATACAGTGCAAAGGGGCCGGTGAAGGAGGCCCTGGTGGGGGCAGTCTGGGCTGGTGCTGGGGAGCCTGGAGGCTGGAAGGAGAGGGCAGCTGGCAATGGTATCTCTCCTGAGCTCTCACAAGTGCTTCACAGGCACTTTCTAGTTCTCTCTGTGAGGTAGGTGCCATTAACGACCATTTTACAGAGGAGGGAACTGAGGTTCAACGAGGTTAAATACCTTGAACTGGGGGAGTCGGGGGTCCCTGAATGGAGAAGCCTCTGCTGATGGGGGACTGAGAGGGTCTCTGGGATTTCCTAGGAGGGGCAGTGGAGGCCCAGGCTGGGACTGCTGGGGCATGGAAGGTGCTAGGAGACACCTGTGCTGGGTGGGGGGGGGCCGGAATTCCCAGGCCGCCCAGGGACACTAGGACTCGTGACATGCTGCTTGGGTTTCTGAGGTTTGGGGGCTGTCGGGGAGGCCACCCAGATTCCCCCAGGCCCTCACCAGCCCTGCACCCTCTCCTCAGTTCCTAGGGGTGCTGCTGACACTGCTGTACATCACCCGGGTGGAGGACATCATCACGGAGCACTCTGTCACCGATGGGCTCCTGGGGCCTGGGGCCAAGCCCAGCGTGGAGGCTGCGGGCTCCGGCTGCTGCATGTGCTACCCGGGCTAGGACCCAGGCTGGACCGGACTTCCTGCGGGACCGAGCCAGGGTGCACCTCCCAGCCCACGGCGGGGGCTGGCCAAGAGTGTGGCCCCTCTCCCCGTGCTCGGCACTGACCAGAGTCCAGGTTGTGTTTGGCAGGTGGCTCTGCCCTGCTGCCCACCCCCCTGACGGCCGCTACCAGCCGAGCCTGAGTCTCTTCTCCTAAGAGGCTTCTTGGCGTGTCCTCCTGGACCCTGTCCTGGCCAGAGTGGCACCCACACCGCAGGGCGTGGGGAACAAAGGCTCCTCTTCTCCAGGCCTGGGTGGTTTTGGAGGGGGTGCAGGTGTTGGGGGCTCAGGGTTTAGCTCAGGGCTAATTTCTGGTAGTGCCTTGACCAGTGGTATTTATGCCCCTTTGAGGACAGTTTTGTGGTTTATAAATGGGGAAGGGGAGCACATGTGACCTGGGCAGGTGGGTGGGGTGCAGCCCCCCAGCCCTCAGCCCCTTGGCCACGTGTCAAGGCCAGATCGGGTCCCTTTCCTAGCCTCCAGGTGCCTTGAGCCCTCCCCAAGGGCTGTTTTTTTTTTTAATGTAATTTTTGTAACACTCATATTTGTATAGATCTAACAGGTGTTTCTGACTAATCGGAGCTGGGTGTCTTTCCACTTGCCCCCTTCCTGTCCCTCCAATCCAGTTCATTAATCAACCATTAAAGATGTGATTTTTTTTTTTTTTTTTTTTTTTGGTCTTTTGTGCTGTTTTGGTGTGGCCTCAGCCTTTGATAGGGATTCCCTTGTTGGTGCCAGGGCATTGGGGGGCCATGCTGGAGTGCAGATTTGATACTGATTAGGACACGGAGGCCTGGGAGAATTGGTGTCTCTCCCAAGGGTGCCTGCTCCCAGCTTGGAATGCCCCCCCATAGTGGTGCTATTTTAGGAAATGGCTTTTCTCAGCCGTGCTTGTGAGCCAGGCCAGCACCTTCCTGCATAGAGGGGTAACCTCTCCATTGCACCTGTCCTTCCTGCTGAGAATCTGCTCATAGGAAACCTCAGGGGAAGAGGCAGAGTTCACAACGCCTGCTTTACAGACTGGGAAGCTGAAACTCAGCAAGGTACCAATGGGGTGCCTCCTTCAGGAAACAGGGCAGATAGGGAACTAGGAAAGCCAAGGGCCCAGAAACGGAGTAGTGCCCACAAACCCACCTATGGTTTTAGGATCAGAATGACTCCCTCCAGCAGCGAACAGCTTCTACCCAGGGGCTGGGGCTGAGGCTGGGGCTGGGGCTGGGGCTGGGCGGTGACAAACAAAGCTTGGTGCTGATCGCCCCCTGCTGGAGACCACAGGACTTGCATGGGTCAGTCTACCAAGCCTTCCTGCCCCAAGACTTGGGTTTTCTGTGAGCATTTTAGTGGCCAGGGCGATAGAAATAAAATAGCAAAAGTTTTCTACAAAGTTCCATGCTCTAGGGTAACTTTCCAGAAACCTACAACCTCCAGATAAGTCCTGAAATGCAGAGGGGCCAGCCTCTCCACAGTATCAACTAGTTCCATCCCCTTATCCCATATTGTGAACACCCCTTTCCAACATGAAAAAGTTAGAATGGGCATAGCCCAGATACCCTTAAAGAGTGGGAGAAAGACTGGAGGTGGAGTTATACAGAGAAGGTAGGGTTTAACAAACGAATATGATTGCTGAATCATTAAATTGATATTTCTTTCAGTCTCCAGAATCTTAGAGCCTCTAGAAGTAAAAACCTAAAATTGTGGAATTGTAACCCATACCAAACTCTGAAATCTGTTCTATAACTAATTGTTGCAATATGTTTTGAATGTTTTTACAGACATAAATGAAATGTTTATTCAAGAAACAGAGTCAGAATTCGAAGGCAGGTCTTCTAATAATTATTTCTTCACTGCTAATCCGAAATTCTTAATTATAGCAATAATATGCTATTTTTCACAGAAAAGAAAAGTTGATTGTGATGATAAAAAAAAATAAGTAGAGAAAAAATTCCATGCATTATGACTACTTTCCAGAAGCCTACAACATCCAAATGGGTCCCTGGACCAGATAAGCCCTAGGATGCAGAGGGCCCAGCCTTTCCAGAACATCTACTAGTTCCATCCCCCATCCCATATTGTGAACACCCCTTTCCAACATGAAAAAGTTAGAATGGGCATAACCCAAATACCCCTAAAGAGTGGGATAAAGATCAAAGGTGAAAGTGGAGTTAGAGAAGATGGGATTTAACAAATGAGTATGACTGCTGAAAGAAATATTGTTATTTCTTTTAGCCTCCAGTGTCTCGGAGCAGCTAAAGTAAAAGCCTAAAATTGTGGAATTGTAACGCAGACCAAACTCTGAAATCTGTTTTACAACTAATTGTTGCGGTGTGCTTTGAAATTTATTGCTTTTTTATATATGTTATTTTTCACAATTAAAATTAAATAAATAAATTCAACCCTCAAAGCCTGAAAGAAAAAAAAATAGCGAAAGTCCCAGACCCAAAGAGCTCAGTGTTAGGATGGGCGCTGTCCACTTCACCCAGAAGTTACTTGGTTGGATGCTTGGTCTGCCACAGGCACAGGCCTGAATTATCTAGTGTGGTGTAAGGAAGGGCCAGAGAAGGGTTTTAAGAAGAATGGACCAATACAACAATAGCTCATCCGTCAAAGGGTATACTCTGTGCCAGGAACTTGTCTAAGCATTTTATAAATATTAACTTACTTAATCCTTACAGCTGTATGTGGTCGGTCACTCTTGTTATCTCCATTTTATTGAGGGCGAAACGAGACACAGAGGGGTTAGGTAACCTGCCCGAGGCACACAGCTGGTAAGTGGCAAAGCTGAGACTTGAACCCAGGTAGAATCTCACAGGACACACAGCCCCTCTGCTCTACTGCCTCTGTCACCTGATGTGGTGACACCTTTTCGTATGACTCCTTTCATTCCATGATTATTTTAAGATTCATTCATGTTGTAGCATCTAGCATATATCATGAGTTTTTATGACCTAGCATATATCAAGAGTTTTCTCTACATAAATTATTTTGAATTCTTCTGCAAGGGACATTTGTCTATTCTAGCCTATTCATTGATTTTTTCATCACACATTTAATTTATATCAGTATGGGCACATGGATGTTTATTTTATACTTTGGATTATAGTCCAATATTCTTTATTTATTGTGTTCCTTAAATTTTTCCAGCTTTGGCCACTGGAAGCTCTTTCAGATGGCTCTTATGCACCATCAACATGGGTTTTGTTTTTTAGCACTTCTTATACTTTCTGGCACTGCAGGATTCTCCTGGCTCATCTTGTATGTTCCCTGCCCCAGTCTTATAATCAGCCATTTCTCCAAGGAGTCCTGATTCCTTTTATTAGAGAATGATACTAGAAACCGAGACCTGGTGTTGGGTGTGCTCATTGCTACTGGAGTGTCATTTCTTTTAGTACCTGTCATCTGACAGAGCCAGTAAATATGTGTGCATATTAACCCGGGTCTCTCTATATGTCTATAAATATGTCTATGTGTAACTATTTATATCTATTATATCATTATATGAAACATGAGTTCATACTGATGTCTCCAACTCTAATCCATTACCACACGGGTCATTCTGTCCTCTTCCCCTTGCTTATCTAAACTCCCACTCTGACAGTGAAATAGTCCGTTCCTTTTCATTGCTGAGTAATATTCCTTTGTATGGATATATCACAGTTTGTTTAGCTATTCATCCATTGATGGACATTTGGGTTGTTTCCTGGTTTTTTTTTAATATACAATACTTTTAAAGTTCCACATAGTGAGTTGATTCTCACAGAATCATAAGCTGATATTTTTAAACTTTTTTGAAACAATAATAGACTTAGAGGAAATTGCAAAGGAGGTACAGAGTGGTCTCATACATCCTTCATCCACTTTCCTCCATGCAGGGGTGCTGCTAAGAGGAAACAAAATGATTCATGCACAGAACTCCCAGGTACATGTGAAGGTGGGGTTTTGGGGTAGTGCTGAAAGAGAAGAGTTGCTTGAAAGTTGGACCTTTTGATCTCTTCCTCTAGCCCATGTAGCCAGATGAATGGCTTTTCCCTTCCCTGGCGGCCCAATTCCATATTCCCACTAACGAGCTACCCTCCTCCATAGCTATTTCCAAACATTTTAAGTTCAACCTTGTTTTACACTCTCAACATAGTATGTTATCACTCCCCCTTCTCTAACTTCTATTACTAAGCATCCTGTATTCTACATTTTAAGACTCTGAGTTTACATATTCTACTTAGTTCAAATCAGTGAAATCATACAGTACCTATCCTTTTGTGTCTGACTTATTTCACTCAGCATTATGTCTCAGGGGTCATCCATATTGTGGCATGCTTCAGGACCTCATTTCTTCTATACTGCTGCGTAATATTCCATTGTATGTATATACCACATTTTGTTTATCCATTCATCTGTGGATGGATACTTGGATTGCTTCCATTTCTTAGCAATCGTGAACATTGCCACTACAAACATCAGTGTACAAATGTCTGTTCATTTCCCTTCTGTCAGGTCTCCTGGGCATATACCAAGTAGCAGAATTGCCAGGTCATAAGGCAACTCAATATTTAGTTTTCTCAGGAACCACCAAACTGTCCTCCGCAGCAGATCTACCATTTTACATTTCCACTAGCAATGAATAAGTGTTCCAATTTCTCCATATCCTCTCCAACACTTGTAGTTGCCTGTTTGTTTAATCATGTCCATTCTAGTAGGTGTGAGATGATATCTCATTGTGGTTTTGATTCACATTTCCCTAATAGCTAGGGAAGCTGGGCATCTTTTCATGTGCCTCTTAGTTATCTGTATTTCCTCTTTGGATAAATGTCTATTCATGTCCTTTGCCCATTTTTTAAAATGCAGTTTTATTGAGATATATTCACATAGCATAGAAACCATCTGAAGTATACAATCACTGGTTCACTGTATCATCAGATGGTTGTGTATACAGCCCCATGATCAAATTTAGAACAGTTTTATTACTCCAGGAAAGAAATAAAAAGAAAAAGAAAGCCCTCATCCTCCCATACTCCTTGTCCCCCACATTATTGACCCACAGTATTGGTGTGGTACATTTGTTACTGTTGATAAAAGAGTATTAAGATATTTCTGTTACCTAGAGTCCATAGTTTGCAATAGGGACCTTTTCCCCATATACTTCTCTATTATTAACTCCTTATAATAGTGTTGTATATCTGTTCTAGTCATGAAAGAACTTTTTCACATTTGCACAGTTAATCACAGGCATTGTCCATCACAAGATTCTCTGTGCTATGCATTCCCATGTTTTAAACTTCAACTTTCCTGCTGGTGACAATACATGAATCTAAACCTCCCTTTTCTACTCACACACCATACAGCACTGTCAATTATTCGCACAATAACATGCTACCATCTCTGTCCATTTCCAAACATGTTAAGTTCACTCTATTAAACATTCTGCACATATTAAACAACCAGTCCCCATTCATTAGCTTCATTCTATATCCTGGAAACGTATCTGTGTTTTTTTTAGAAGTGTTATAGTTTTAGGTTTTACATTTCAGTCAATGATCTATTAATATACTGTTGGATTTAATTTGCGAAAAAAAATTTTCAGAATTTTTGCACCTATGTTCAGGAAGGATATTGGACTGTTTTCTTGAAATATCTTTGGGTTTGGTATGAGAGTAATGTTGGCTTCATAGCATAAGTTGAGAAGTATTCCCTCCTTTTCAATTTTCTCGAAGAGTTTATATAGAATTTATATTATTCCTTCCTTAAAAGTTTGGTAGAATTCACCGGTGATGCTATCTGGACCTGGAGTTTTCTTCCTGGGAAAGTTTTTAGCTGCAAATGCAATTTCTTTAATAGACACAGAACTATTCAGTTACCAAAGAAAGCTTGAGTAGTTTGTTCCTTCAGGAGATTTGTCCATTTCATCTAAATTATCAAATTAATGGGCATAACGTTCATGATATTCCTTTATCATTTTACTATTGACAAAATCCAAAGTTATTTCATCTCTCTTTTTCCTGATATGGGTAACTTGTCTTCTTTCTCTTTTTCCCTAATCAGTCTGCTAGAGGTTAATCAGTTTTGTTGACCTGCTCAAAGAACCAGTTGGAGTATCCTCAAGAGCATATAAATAGCTATTACTACAACTATCTTCAAACATAAGAGCAAGCAAACCTCTTTCGGCTTTACTCCTGCTCTAGCCATCACCCTATTTCTTCTCTTCAAGGCAACCACTTTGAAAGAGTAGTTTATATCCTGTCTCTGATTTTTCTTCTTTCACTCATTCTTGAACGTCTCTAATTAGACTCTTGTCCGCTCCTCGCCCATCAAACTGCTCTTATCAAGATTGCCGATGGCTTCCACATGGCTATAGCCAGTGTTCAAGTATCACTCTTTCTCTTACTTAACTTTCTGCAGCATTTGACCAGCTGGTCACTCCCTCCTCTTTGAGAGGGTTTCTTATTTGTCTTCCACAATACCAACCTTGTCTGTCTTTTTCTCTTCCATCATTGTCCACCTCTTCTGAGTCTCATATGTGGTCCCTCTTTCCCCACCTCTTAGCATCTGAGGGTTCCTCTCTTTTCTGTCTATACTCACTCCCCTAATGATCTCATCTAGCCTCATGGGTTTAAAAACCATCTCTAAGCTCATGACTCCCAAACAGAATATTTCCAGGCTAGACATTTCTTCTCTCAATGACAGACTTACACGTCCAACTGGCTACTCGCCATCTCCACTTGGATGTCTAATAGACATCCTGCACCTAACATTTCCATACTGATTCCTAATATTCCTCCTCCAAACCTGCAACCCACATTCCTCCCCATCTCAGGGAATGGCCACTCTATCCTCCCAGTCGCTCCGGCCCCAAACCCTGGAGTCAATGACTTTTCTGCCCTCCACATATGCCTCATCCAATGCATTAGCACAGCCTGTCAGCTCCACCTTTAAGACACATCCAGACTGTTCTCACCACCAAACCAACATCATCTCTCATTTGGATCAATCTCATGACCTCCCTACTGGTCTCCATTTGGCCATTCTCTACCCAGCAGCCAGAGTGATCCTGTTAGAACATTAGGCCATGTCTCCTTGTGCTCAGAACCCTCGATATTGCCTTCTCATCTCATTCAGCATAAAGGCTGAAGTCCTTTCTTGACCCGTGAGGCCATCTGGCTCCTCCAAGGCCTCTTAGACCCACTTTCTCATCCTCTCTGCTCCATTACTCTGCTCCAGTCACACTGGCTTCTGTGCTGTTCCTTGAACGCTCAGAGCCTTGCATTTGCTATTTTCTCTGCCCGAAGTGCTCTGCTTTCAGTTCAGCATGGCTGGCTCTCAGTCTCATCTGGTCATGACTCAAACGTCACCTCCTCAACGGGACTCTCCTTGTGCCCCCCCCCTCAGTAAAACTGCTGTCTCCTTCCTTAATTCCCTGTCTCCGTTCCCAGTTTTATTTTTCTCTTAGAATTTATCACTGACATGAGATCTATTTTACTTATTTATCTTGTTTACTTTTTTGTTTCCACAAAAGGTACAAAAACTCCATGAAGGTGGAACTTTTTCTCTCTTTTATTCATCACTTGTCTCAGCCTGGGTTTCCCTGAAAGCTGACCCTGAGGCAAATGCAGTGCTGAGAGCCCAAGCAGGCAGAAGACACAAGCAATTTGGGAAGTGATTCCAGGAAGCAGGGGTAAAGGACAAGTGGAAATGAAACAAGGAAGGAGAAAAAGCCAGTACATTCTGCATTATTACATGCTCCACTGCCATGCGGGTGCTCACTCCTACGGGCACCTTCTAAGGAGGCTTGGGACATGGGGATCCAGCTACCCCATCTAGGGGGCAAGGGGAAATCCTTTCTCCATCAGCTTTCACCCCCACCAGTCACAAGTGGGCCCTCGGGCATTAACTCCCCTGCACATCCACAAGGGCAAGCTGATTTCTGAGACATTTCATGTCATGGCCTCAGAGCAGCCACAGGGCAGGGAGAGAGAGGGATGTGACAGGGCTGGACATGGGACACAGCCTGTTGCACCTGCTCAGACCTGCCCAGAGCCTGCAAGAAGTGGATCCTACAGCCCTGGCTGGAATAAGATGTGGGGTCGAGAGGATTTGGAACGGAGTGTAGAGGAGTCTGGTTCCCACTGTGTTCCCAGCACCTAGCTCAGTGCCTGACACTGAGTAACGCTCAGGATTTGTTGCATGAGAGAGTGGAATGAATGAGGATGCTCTGGGGAGAGCCTATCCATGGAAAAATAAACCCTAATCACTTCCTGATGGTTGGCCAGCACCCCAC
This sequence comes from Myrmecophaga tridactyla, assembly GCA_004026745.1. Lineage (NCBI taxonomy): Eukaryota > Metazoa > Chordata > Mammalia > Pilosa > Myrmecophagidae > Myrmecophaga > Myrmecophaga tridactyla. The sequence continues at coordinate 19,451 of PVIY010025970.1, read as the reverse complement.
ATTTGTCCCAGACAACCCAGGGCATTGGTGAGTGGGCCAATGCTCACAGCCTGGACGCTGTGTGCTGCTGGGGCCCTGCTGGGACCCTGAGACAGACATGAGTTCCCCCTCCTGTCTCAGAGAAGACAACTCCTTCATTGTATGACCTCATTCCACCATGCCACAATCAAATAAAGTAACAGCGTTCCTTATGCACATCTCTTTCATTCATTATGGCCCATAATCACAGTTACAGAAAAGGAAACTGAGGATCAGACGGGTAAGGAACATGCCTGGGGTCATCTGGTTGGTTATATGGTGCAGCCAGGATTTGAACACAGGTTTGACCCCAAAGCCCTTGCTCCACCATGACAAGCTCCACCTGTCACTCCAGTCTCATCCCTGGATCCCTGCTCCAGTTGGTAGGTTCCTGGACCAAGTTCATTCTTAGCTCACATGTCACCCCAGCAGAAGGTACCCCAGTTCTGCCCCATCGCTTCCAAATCCTCCGAGCCTCACTTCATTTCTGTGTATGCTGGGGCTTCGTTTATGGTCACCCATTTTTCAGATGAGGAAAGCTGAGGTCTGACTGTCCTCAGTAAGTGAAATGTCAAAGAGACTCTGCCAACAACCCCAGAACCTGGTCTCTTTCCGCCCCTGCCCTGCCCACCACCCTCCTGGAGCCTGGGAAGCACCCAGCAATATTTTGGAGCTGCCGGCTCTGGCATGGGGCCTGGCTGTCCCAGTCGGTGAACCCTTGGAGGGAACCTGACCTGCAGTCCCATCACCCAGGCAGACGCAAATCTCAGCAAAAAAAAAATTAGCAGAGCCTATATATGGCCACTAGGTGGTGCTGCCGGCTCACTGCCCAGAGCCCAGCAGGTCATCACCTCCTCAATCCCCAGAGCGTGGCACCCACCGGGGCAGCAGCTGGAGTGTGTCCCTCCTCTGAGAGCCCCAGAATACCGCACGAACCTGTAATATAGTAGGTGCTCAATTTAAAAAATTGTTGAATGAATGTCGATTCTGTGAAGTTGGTGGAGATGAGACTTTTCCATCCGGGTTTTACAGACCAGCAGCCGAGGCTGGATCAGAACAATAGCGATAGTAACCAGGGTTACTGTTACAGGTTACCTCCAGGTTATTGGGTGCTGGGCACCCTTTATTCTTCCATTCTTCCTCCTATTTAGTCATCATAGCAATGAGGCAGGTGCTTTGTATTCCCATTTTGCAGGTGAGGACATTGGGGCTTAGAGAGCTCAAGTCATACAGCTGGTGGAATAAGCCAAAGAACCAGGATTTGACCCACTCTGCCTGCGCCTGAGCAGCAGGGCAGGATCGGGGTCGCCTGCTTGGTCCGGCCGGTCCCGTCCTCGCCCCCCGCCCCCAGCAGGACCACAGGGGAAGCAGCGGCGCTGCTAGCTGAGCCTCGGTCCCGGGGCATCATGTGACCACTAGGGGGCAGCCTTGGCCTTGAGATACCCCACGGAGGAGCCCGGAAAGAGGCGGGGGCGGGTGGTGGGGACTTACACGTCAGAGCAGGGCAGTGCGGGGCGCCCGGGCCCGGGAGCGGGGGGCACGGCTCACCTGCTGTATGCCCTGGGGCGGCGTCCCATCTGTAAGACGAGGTCACTGGAAGGATGACGTGAGACCGCGGGGGTGAAGTTCTTACCCCACGTGAGGCTCAGCGCCTGTTCCCTCCCCAAGCCTTGTCCCATGCGCTGAGCAGGCAATACCAACAAGTGACAGTAATAGGAAAGTCATCACTTAACGCACCATATATTCTTACTGATCTGCTTGGTGCGTGGTCAACCCTTCTCACCAGAGCTCAGCTCCCTGCGGCAGGGTTTTGATCTGCTTTGTGCGCAGCTGTTCCTCGGGGCTTAGATCGCGGCGCCTGGCGCGGGCTGGGTGCTGAGTGAAGGCAGCTGTGGGAGGGAGCCCGGACCCCTGAGTCCCACACCTGTAACCCCGGAGGGCCTGGGCACACACAGCTGCTGGTGTCTGGGAGCCTTGTCTAATCTTTGTCGCTCTTAGGACCTCTATCTGCTCCTTTCCTCCTCTCTGAGGGGCAATCCAGGAATCCAACAACTGAAGAATGCTCCTTAAATGATTCAGCGGTGGGAAAACAACGGGCTCTTGAAAGAAAGGTGCAGCACAGGGGAAGGAGAGCAAGAGGGCAAGAAGGATGGTGTCTTCTAATCACTGTAGCTCACTAGACACCTCACAAGACACATAGTAGGTGCTCAATAAATTTCTGTTGAGTGAGTACATGACTCAGAGTCCAACCTCTCTCCACAATGGATTTTACTGGCAAGATTAGACTATTTGTACTTCAGGCTGTATATAAGGCACCAGCAAATACTGCTTCTATTAAGGAAGGACAATTCATAATAAGAAACAGTGGTAAACAAAAAAATACAGTGGCTGAATTAAAATTTGCATTGGATGCAATACATAGTAGACCAGACAGTTTAAAAAATCAAATTAAAAATATAAAGGACCAGAGGGAGAAATATTCCCAGAATGCAAAGGAGAAGGAGAAGGGCAGAGCATTACTGAGAAAACACACAAGGACAAGGGCCACAGAATTCTCATTAACTGACAGCCATTCCCTGGCCCTGCCTCCACCTCCAGCCCCAACCAGACACACAGACAGGCACAAACAGATAGAGGAAACAAAGGCAACAATCAAGTTAAAAAAAAGAAATAAACCCTTAATTGAAACAAGAAAAGACTCAGTAAAGTTAAAAATGTGCAAATCCTGTGACTCAGCAATTCTTTCTAACTTTCTACAAGGCTCATAGAGAAAGTGGAAGTATTTATTAGTTCCCTGGGCAAAACGAAGGACCACCTCAGGCCTAGGATGAGAGAATCAGAATCTCACCAGCCTGGGGCCAAAGAGCTCATGAGCGAGCCCAAGAGCCACTCACAGGCACTGAGTAAAAGGATGCCCAACCCTTTTTGTTTTTGTTTTTACTTTTGCTTGGGCAGGCACCAGGAATTGAACCCAGGTCTCCAACATGGCAGGTGAGAGCTCTGTGCCCAACCCTTCTTGTAATAGTAAAAAACTGAAAGCTCTCACATATTTGTCAAAGGAGAGGTCTGAGACCATCCTGATGTTAATTTGTGGATAAACTTCATTTTCTCCTTGTATTCTTCATGAATTCCTTATCTCTGACACTCAATCCATGTACTAAGATATATGTAGTTATGGATTTTCTTCCTGAAATTTTGCCTAGTACAGGGCAAACCCTGAGTCTCCAGCTCAACTCTCGACATCTTTCCTCTGACAAGTTTACAAGTATGGAAAGCTACTGAGAGTAAGATAAATTCTCTTCTAGGGATATCCCAAATGGACAAATGTTCACAATTGGGCATTTTTGTTTCTGATTTTTTAGGAAAATGAATAAAGCTCTACAAATACGGGGCACCTCCCTCGTCCCATTTTTTTTTCCCTCTACGGACTTTCCTAAATGTGATATTGCTCCTCCCCATACACACTTTATACTTTTGCTTCTTATATAGGTATCTATAAGCAATTATCATGAAAAAATTTATAAATATAAACTAACTGTATGATTCAACAATTGCACTCCTAGGTATTTACTAAAGGAACGAAAACTTATGTCCACACAAAACCTGCATGTAAACCTTCAGAGCAGCTTTATGAATAGTTGCCAAAAATTGGAAACAACCAAGATGCCCTTCAATAGGTGAATGGATAACACATCTATACAATGGAATATTATTCAGTGATAAAAAAAAAAGCAAGCTATCAAGCTATGAAAAGACATGGAAGAACTTCAAATACACATTGCTAAGTGAAAGAAGCCAGTCTGTAGGGCCTACATATTATATGATTCTAACCATATGACAGTTTGGAAATGGCAAAATTGTAGAGATAATAAACAGATCAGTGGTTTCCAGGGATTCAGGGTGACAGGTGGATAAATTGGGGGAACACAGGACACTTTAATGGCAGTGAGACTATTCTGTATGAGATCATAACTGTCAATGTATCATGACGTTAATTATCTGTCAGAACCTACAGGACTTTACAACACAGTGTGAGCCCTAATGTAAACGATAGACCCTAATTACTAATAATGAAACAATACTGCTTGGGCAATTGTAACTAAAAGTGCCACATTAACACAAGATGTTGACAGCAAGGGAAACTGCATGGCGGAGTACATGGGAACTCTCTGTAATTTCTGTACAATTTTTATGAAACCTAAAACTGTTCTAAAGATAAAGTTTATTATTAAAAATTATATATGATATAATATTCTATGTATCATTATGGCACATTTTTTCCACTCAGAATTGTGCTCTTGAGATCTGATACACAGTTCATACATTTAAAGTGCTGTATAGTGCTCCATTGCAGTTAAAAATGCCCAGCAAAAACTTCCAAAAATACAGAGAGAAGTTAAAAAAAAGAAACTGCAAAGGGCTGGATAATAGAGATGAAGTAAAGAATTGATCCAGATAAAAATGGGGCAGGGGAAACCACTATTTTTTCACACTATATAAAAATCAACAGAAGAGGGAGCTCTATGTAGTAAAAAACATCTAAACCACGCCTCCTCTTAAAAGTTCAGGAAAATGAAATTCACATAAAAATAAGCAATCAAGAAATATTGAGGTCAAGTCTTATAAAAAATATTATAAGGAAAAATAGAATAATGAGTAGAATAACAATGCTACAGACGGTAAAAGAATGCCAGAAAGACATAACCATACACACAAAAAAATGAAACTATAAACTCTCATTTCAAAGTGAAAAAAATACATTAAGAAATTGATTTTTAAAAACATGAAAGATGAACATATTAGGATTAGAAAAAATCAGAAATGTGGTGACAGAACTCCTGGAAAGAGGTAGAAATAATAGGAAAAATAATTTCATAAATGCATACTGAAATCGAAGGAACACAGCAAAGAATAAACACAGAAGATAACACTTTAAGCGAAACAGAAGGTGCCAAATATTGAATGTGGACAAAGAAGAATCAACATACAAACAATGGGAAACTCTGAAGAAGAAACCCAAAGTAAGGATATAGAAAAATACTAAAATCTATTATTCAAGAAAACCTTCTTGAAATATAAAAAGAGCAGAAGTGATGTATTGAAAGAGCACATTACATATCTGAGAATAACAACCCAAAACAAAAACACTAAAACTCACTCTGGTAAAATCATTGGGCTTCAAAGAAAAAGAAAAGCTCTCTGATCATCTAGGCAAAAGAATCAAGTGACCTAGAAGGGAAAGAAAATTAGTCTGTCATCAGACTTTCAGACAGCAATGCTTTATGCCAGAAAAAAAATTGAGTAGCATATTTAAGGCACTCAGGGAAAGAAAGTGTGAGCCAAGAATTTTATATCCAGCAAAACTGCCTTTTGAGGACAAAAGGCACAAACTGTTATCAACATGCAGAGAACTGAGGGACCCTTGTTCGCATGAGCCCTTCCGGAGGCATGGACTAGAGATGAACTTCAGCCTGCCACCAGGCTGGGTGCCCCAGGCTGGGAGGCTGTGTGGATGCTCCAAGCCGGACGTCCTAGCTGTGTCCAGCCACTGCACAATTGGTGGTTTATGTCACCTTTGGGGAAATAGTGTTGGGGCAGGGATCCGTATAGGCCCTGAAAGCAGGATGGGAGTCCCGGGATTCTGGGTACCCGAGAGTATGCTGGGGAAGGAGAGTCACGGACTCCTTGCCTGGAGGGGAGGTTTCTAGCCTGAGGAGGGTGCAGGGAGGGGGCCTTCTTTGCCAAGTCCAAGGGCAGTCTCAAATAAAGGGATAGACGTACAATGGTGACTCTCGGAAAGGGGAGTCTTGGGAAGCTTCACGGAGTGGGGAATACTAGACCGATGAGCAGCCATTTTTCAGTAGAATAAGTGGGTGGAGGGGGATGGACACTGCATTGTCTCAGATACCTGTGTGGAAAACAGCACAGTGCCTTCAGGACTTTGCTGGCGGCTCAGGCATAGGATATAAGTAAGAAGAGAATAGTAGATGGGGCTGGAACAGGAAAGGGGGCGCTAAATCATGGCGTGGAATTGGGATCGAGAATAACGGAACCACTGATGAATTCTTAGGTGGGACAGAGACAAGGTGGTCTTGTCTTCTCCTCTGTGGCTGTCTTCTCTTCTGGCCTCTGTGTGGTAGTGGGTTGCAGGGAGTGAGGCAGGGGCAGGGACACCAGTTAGGAAGCCCCGATGAGCCTGAGCTAAGAGAATAGTGTGGTGGGCTGGATCCTGGGGGCGGGGAGAAGGGAATGTACTTGAAAGACCCTGACAAGGTAGGCTTATGGGGCTTGTCCATGGCTGGATGTGGGGCTGGGGGGAGGGAGGGGAGTCAAGGTTGATTCCCAGGACTCTGGCTTTTCTGAGGGGCAGGAGGTGGCACCACCAGTAGACAAAGGGCTGAGAGGAAAGCCGCAGGTTTCTTTGGAAGATGTCCTCAGCTTTGGGGTACAGGCTCTGGAGCGTGAAGCCCGACTCCACGACCTGCTGGCTGCAGTGAACTTGGGGTGGGCCACTTAGCTTCTCCATGCCTTGAGGGGTGTACCAGTGCCTAAATCATAGGACAGCCAGCATCCATGGAGGCTGAGAGTCCACGTGAAGTGCTTTGGGCAGCCTGGCCCCCAGTAAGCACTCAGTAATGCCAGCAGCATCATCATGACAGCTAGAGAGGCCCAGAGTACGGCTGCAGTTAAAGGAGGTCTGGTTCTAGAGAGAATGAGCAGCCGTAGATGTTCAAGCCTTTGCAGTAGGTTATTTCACTGCCCCTTAGGAAGAGAGTGCAGTGTGAGATAAAGAGAGAAGGGGCCCATGGTAAGAAGCTTAGGAATCATGAGTTTAGGGAGAGGACTCAGAAAAAGGGAGAGCAGGGAAGAAGGGGAAGCAAGACGCCAAATGAAGGGAGGGATCGACAGTAGCTAGAACTAAAGAGACTTTGAGTAAAACGGGGACTGGAAAGTGTGCCCTCAGTTTAGCCAACAGAAGCCCTGGATGACCTTAGTGAGGCAGTGAGCCCCCCTGGAGAAGCCTGTGAGCAGGAAAGCCTCATCACAGCGGGAAGAAGAGGGGGAAGGAATGGGGAGCGCAGGGCGTGCTTCAGAAGCTAGCTCTGGATAGAAAGGAGACAGAGAGCTTCTGGTTGTGTGGGGCAGAGTTTGAGAGCTTGAAGACCTCACACGAGAGACGAGAGGTGCACAGGTGAGCCCAGGAAGGAGCTGGGTGAGAGATTAAGATACAGGAGAGAGAGGAAGTGAGCAAAAAAATGAGAGCCCTGATGAGAGAAATGCCTAGAGCACAAAGCCATGGAGGGGAAGAAGGAAGGCACTACTGTAGGATCAAATGATGAAAAATCCAAAGAAGCAGGGTTTAAACAAGACCAGTTCCCTCTGATACTGAAGAAGTATAGAGGAGTCAATTTGGGGCTGATTCCCGGGGGTCAGGGGCCCAGGTTCCTTCTATCTTGTTACTCCAACACAAGTGACCTCTATCCTCAAGTTTACCTCATGACTAATATGGCTGCTCCTGCTCCATCCATCAGGTCCACATTCCAACTAGTAAGAAAGAAAGAAAGGGAGAAGGTACAACCCCTCTTTTTAAATAAAATACTCAGAAGCACACAGAGCACTTTCACTTGCATCCCTGATTAGTCAGGTTCTCCAGAGAAACAGAACCCACAGGTGATATGTATATGTGTGTGTGTAATATATGTAAGTACATATGTATGTATATGTTAACTGACAGAATATACATATATATATATATATATATATATATATATATATATATATATATATAAAGAGATTTAATTATAAGTGATAGGTTTACATGACTGTGGGGACTGGCAAGTCCAAACTCTGTGGCAGGCCACAAGCTTGAAACTCTGATAAGGTGATGCAGATGTTAACGCCAAATTCCCCAAGGGAAGCTGGTTGACTGGAATTGAGTCAGAAACTCTTCTTTCTGATTCCTGAAATCCTCACTTCTGGCTTTATAACATCCAACTAGGATGAGAAGACTCCTCACATGGTTGAGGTCAATCTCCTTTGTTAATTGTAGATGCAATCAACTGATTATAGATGCAAATCCATCTAAAAAACACCTTCACAGTAACAGGCCAGTGCTCATTTGGCCAAACAACTGGACACCATAACCAAGCCAAAATGACACGTGAAATTAACCATCACAATCCCATTGGCGGCCAGAATTAGCTTATGGCCACACCTAGCTGCATGAGAGACTGGGGAATGCAGTATTTTTTCTGGTGGCCATGGACACAGCTTAGACATCTCTGCTGCTAACTACTGGCATGGGGGCATAAAAGTGAGGGAATTTCAATCAGATGATATCTATTGTTTTCTCTGTGAGTCACAAGGTGAGGTCCGAGTTATGTGATATGGTGGGAAGGTTGAGCTTGGGACTTGAGGTTTCAAATTCTTGCTAAGAGGAATGGGAAACAGGGCTGCCCTGGGCAGGGTTGCCTCAAGGTGGGGGCTCTCTGAGGAGGGCTAAAGGGGGTGAGAGGGGCCAGGAACGTGAGCATCTGATGAGCGGTGTTCGGGTGATGGGCCTTGGGATCTGTGACCTTGAGGGAGCAGGGCATGTCTGGGAGAAAGTGGGAAGAGGCCAATTGGGGTGTGTCTCAAATTCAGGAGGAGCGCTGGGAGGTCAGGAAGCTATGTCTGGCCAGGAGGACCCTGGTGTTTACACCTTCAGAGGGGGGATGGTTTTGGGTGATGCCATGCTCCAGTGTCAGGATGGCCAACATGAAGCCAAAGGTCCCAGAGGCCGAGGAACAGAGTTGCCAGGTGGGTTTTCCAAAGGACACTGAAGCTCCCCGGAATGATGGCAAACTGTGTGTGTGGAAGAGGAGAAGACAGGGCAATAGTAAATATGAGGACACCCAAATGTCTGATGATGACCCTGACTGATAACTGTGGGCCTCAAAGAAGACAAAATTCCATACAAAGGTGGAAAAGTGAGGCTGGTTGGGATGCTCAGTGAGGAATCAGAGTAGCCAACCCCCATCGCCTCCCCGACAGGGCCACTAGCTGGGCAGGTCCTCACTGGAGGTGGTTCATTGTGGGGAGGATACCCAGGAAAGTTTGGGGAGGGGGTCAGTGGGGACGATAAGTGTCAGGGGGAAGGGATCAAGGGAAAGGCCAGGGAACCGGAGAAGCTTACAACTGCAGTTTGGTGCTGAGAAGACCAGGAGGTGAAGCTAGAGGGCTCCAGGGTTCCAAATGACACTTGGGAGTAACATGGATTTGAATCTCAGAGTGTAATATTTCAGCCTCCGTTGACAGCCTCTACTCCCTACTAAAGCAACCCATTTCATCTTTTCTTAGAAAGTTCTTCCTTGTGCAGAGCCTCCACCAATCCCTGTGTAACTTGCTGTTCTATTCTTCGAGGCCGTGGGGGGTGGAACTTCTCCATCTGCCCAGTGGTGGTGGTCCCTCTGCTGTCTGGATGGAAAGGGAGCTCCCGGGAGTGCTCGGTGCTGCGAGAACCTGGTTTCTCCTGCTCTTCAGCTGGACCGTGGCCCATGCAAAGAGATACAGGACCGGGACCGTCCGTGGCCTCGTTGTGAATGTTAATGTCCATCCAAAATTGCTTTTGCTTTATAGGCATCAAGTCTAGCAATTAAAATACGCGGGCTTTGGAATAAGACAGACCTGGATTTGAAACTTCTCCCAGTCACTTATCATCTGGGCCATTTCGAGCAAGTACCGAACCTGAGTGGACCTCAGTTTCCACATTTGAATAGTGGGGGTGGGTCGGGTATTTATCTCTTTATTGGGGGTGGGGGGAAGCCTTTCAAGACGTGAAACCCACATCACTGCCTTTCTGTCCATTTCCCCCATTAGTTCACTTTGCCCTCAAAGCTATGGTGCAGGGCTCCTACAGATGTCTGAATACATTGTGATCTCTTCCCCCACAAAGTCCCCAGCTAGAAACCCTGCAGGCAAGAAGCGTTCACTTCCTGGGGTTCAAGCTGTGGCTGGGCAGTGCCAAGATAGTTTCCAAATGGGCCAGGCTAGTGATCTCCAAGGGGCAGGGTGACACATCCAGCCTTCCACCTCAGCCTCTGGCCTTTGCTCATCTCTCTTAGTTGCTTTTCAAGTGCCTCTAATGACTCGAAACTCCCATAGAACCTCCCCCATGGGAAAAGCCTCTGTCCTCCCTCTCCCTCGGACTCCCCTCCCTTTTGCCCACACTTGGAGGTAGGGGTAGAGCTCTTAAAATCAAATTCCTCCAGGGCCAATTTGCTGGGGGTGAGCGGTGGTGAGAACAGCAGTCCAGGCTGGGCACGCTGGGTGGGGAGGGGAGGGGGCTTTCGCAGGGAAGCTGGTCCGCAGCTGCCTGCCTGGGAGGCTGAAGCCTGAATAGCTTCACAGCTCTGGGCCGGGCTTGCTGAATGGGGGTTCAGCCCCTCCCTAGCGGTGGCCTGGAATAGATGACATTTTCATTGCAAACTAACAAGGGAAGAAATCCAGTTACCTCACAAAGGACCCCTGAAGGAGGGAGTGGGAAGGGAGGGGGAGTTTGCATGCATGTGTGAGTGTGTGTGTGTGTATATGTGTAGGCTCATACCCAGACCAGAAGAGGAACCCTCAGCCCTTGGGGAGCAGTGAAGAAGGTGAAAATGGGGACTTTAAATTCATTCTCAATTAGCCAGCAGGTCTGTGTGGGGAGTTATGGGTCCCCAGAGGCATTGGGTGCTGCAGAAGAGGCCCCTACTTCTTTTGGGCAAGCCCCAGCCTCTCTAAACCACATTCTCTGCCCCCAGATGAAGAAGCTACATCAGACAAGGGCTTCCCTGACTTGAGTCATCAAGTACTAGCTGTACTGCCTTTGCCATGTCTGCCTAAATAATTATTTTTCTTTAAATCGATTTACTTTAAATGAAATATGTAGTATTTAAAAAGAAAAGTTTATGTCCTGACTGCAAATAGAAAAAGTGGAAGCTAATTCTCAAAAGAAACATAATCCAAATGACCCAATATTGTTAAACGTCAGCTAGGTTTGGGGGCCAGCCGAGAGTTCCCCAGCACCAGGCCAGCTCTGGGATTCGGGGTGTGATGGGGTTGTGATGGGGTGTGATGGGGTTTTGATGGGGTTGGGGCAGGAGGTGGGCAAATGTCAGCAACAAACTGAGACCGCACAGGGGCCTAATCCAGGATTGAAAAGGGAACAAGTCTCTCCTTCAGTGGTTCAAATAACTGCACCCAGCAAGGCGGTCTGGGGAGGGGGGGAAGCGGGGTGGGGCAATGTGTGTGGCAGCTTCAAGGCCTGGGACCAGGTCAGCTTTGGTTCCCTCCTTTCCTCTTTAGTAAACTAGGGGCAAAATGGAGACAGCTACTGCCAGTCATGGAACTAGCCTTTTCCCTGGACAGAGTGAAAAAATCACCTAGTTTTTGGTGCATTGTGAGGTGTCCCTGGGGTCCCAGAAAGCGTGAGAGGGTTGCGGGAGGTAGAGGATGATAGTGCCAAAGGACAAGGGACCAGAAAGCCCAGCCTCCCGCTCCCCCCCCCCTCTTCGGGCCTGGGAGGAAGGGGCAAAGACCCTCTTCTGGAGGAAATTAGCATTCGCTTCCTCTGTCCCAGCCAGAGCAAATCGGCCCTCAAAAGCTGGTCCCGCCGGGAGGCCACACAGCGCGCCCCTTTGTGGCTCCCTCCCTGCTTCCCTCTCCACACCTCTTCCCTTCCCCCCCCCTCCCGCCCACCCCTTCCCCAGCGAATTGAACTTTTCTGCCCAGAAAGTTGAATGGGAGTCCCGGGAGGCACAAGAACCTAGGGCGTTGGGGGGGATCCCAAACTTGGAGGATTGCAAACTCTGGTGATTTTAGAGATGCTCCTGCAACACCCTCTCCATCCTCCCGGGGTGAATGCTGTGGAAATTCCGGTCTGGGGAGGGGGCGAGGCTTGGGGGGCGTGACTCAGATTAAGCCCCGCCGACTCGCCGCTGGCCTTGTCGGAATCACTTTAGGCTTTAGGGACTTCTTGCTCCCCTTCGCCATCTCTGCCCTGCCAAGCCTCTCAGAATGGACCAGAGCGGAGACTCAGAGGAAATGCAGGCCTAATGCAGAGACACAGGGGTCCCTAGTCCTCAGAGGGGTGCCCAGTCAGTCACGTGTTTGGGGAGGGAGGCAGAGGGGTATGACTAGGATGGGGATGGTCTACATGGGGCGAAGCAGTCAAGGTGAAAAGACAATAATAATAAAGAATAAAAGCAAGAACCAGCATTTCATAAGTGCTTACTTCTTGGCACGGTGCTAGGCACTCCAGAGGGATTAACTCCTCTAACCTCAACTACTCCAGAAGGACAATGGACCAGAAAGCCCAGCCTCCCGCTCCCCCCACCCTCTTCGGGCCTGGGAGGAAGGGGCAAAGACCCTCAACTACTCCAGAAGGTAGTTGAGGTTTGGGGAACTTGCTTAAGAAAAGAAGCTAATCGGTGGTAGAGCTTGCCCTGTTTTATCTCACTGACTATTCATTTCCAGTGCCGTAATTCCTCTCTACTTCCTTTTGGCGTTTGACCCCTCCCTTCTTGAGATTTAATCTTTCCTGACTTCCAGGACACCACTACCTTTCCGGCCGGCTCCTTCCTCTCTGAGGTGAGGCTTCCTATGGGTCCCAACCAGGGCATCTGCTGTAAGGGACATAAATAGGTAGATAGATAGACAGACAGACAGACAGATAGATAGATAGATATAGATAAGATAGTTGGTAATAGATAGATACAGATGATAGATGGACAGATAAATAGCTAGCTAGATGATGAATGGATAGATGATAGGTACATAGATAGATGGACGATAGCTATATGATGGATGATAGATGATGGATGGATAGATAAATAGCTAGTTAGACTATAATTAAGATAGATGGATAGATAATAGATGCATATATGATAGGCAGATAAATAGCTAGCTAGCTGGATGACATGATAGTTGGTGATAGATGAATGATAGATAGATGATAGGTTATAGATAGGTGGATGATAGTTGATAGATAAAGCACTAGCTAGCTAGACGATAGATAGACTAGCTAGAAAGATAGATTCCATATAGTCTGTAGACTATAGCCATCCTCTGGAGAACTGTAATTTCTAGTCTTGGTCCCACACCCCTTAAATGTGCTTCAGGCTATTGCTTGATCTTCTCATCTATAACCAAGCTCATTGTTTTAATGTTATATCTTCCCGGATGACTTCCAAATTTATATCCCTATGATTGACAAATTCCATGACCTATCTCCACCTGGATGTCCCAATGCAAAAGCATAAGAGGTCATCAACTCAATTCCTATTTGCTCCAAACTGTCTCCTCATCCAAACATTTTCTATCTTAGACTTCCAAAGTGGGACTCCCTGAATCATCACTGATTCATTTCTGTTCTTACACCTCTCATTCCCCTTTCTGATTGCCTCTCCCACCATATTGTCACACTGCTCCAACACCCAGTCACCAAAGTAATTCTGCCTTTTAAATCTCTCTTGCATCAGCATCCTCCCTCATCTCCCAAATCTCCATCATCTCAAACTTGACTATTTCAGTAGACTCCTAGTGTCTTTGCTCACAATCTTTCATCTAAACTGAAAGAGAACCTTCTAAACCCAAGTCTTAGCATAGGAATTGCCTGCTTAAAGATTTCTGTGCCCTGTCCTTACCAAAACTCATGCCCTTTACTCCTCATCTTCCAGGACCACATGTCTATGTACCATGTACTTCCGTAGGCACTTATTGACCATTTCCTGTTCTTTCTTACTCATTTATCCAACAATTATTTGTTGGGTGCCAAATATGAGCCAAGCTCTGTGCTTGGTGCTGAGAGAGATAATATAGAGATAAACCCTGTCCCTGTTCCCTCAGAGATCTTCATGCCACTGCTTAGGCTATTCCGTCATTCCAATATACTCCTTTCCTTCTGGATAATGCCTACTCATAAATAGGAGATATTATATTTTCTTCCCACACACTGATGGATCATCTTGTGCACCCACTGGAGAATACACAGTGCCATTTGAAGACACCTAGTCATAGACTCAGAGACAGGAAAAAATAGATTTTTCTTTAGATTAAAAATGACAAAAAAAACCCCAACTCAAACCAACAGAAAAGGGAATATTAGTTCCCATAACCAGGAAGCACAGAGGTGGGGCTGGCCTCAGGGACACCGGGGACAGCATTCGGGTGTTGGTTCAGGTCTCCTCTCCCTAGCTCTTCTACTGCAGGAATGGGGACGGAGGTAGAATGTGGCTGCAGAAAGCTGTAGGCTTAATCAATCCAACCTAGTGATGCCCCAGGTAAAAGCTTTTCTTTTCTAGCATCTATGTACAAAATCTTAGGGAAGGGTTCTGATTGACCCAATTTGGATCATGTACTCATCCCTGAGCCAATAACTAGAGTAGGGGGGTGAAGAATTCTGATTGGCTAGGCATGGATCACATATTCATCCCTGTGGCCTGGTGTGTAGGGGGCTCCTATTGACAGCCCAAGCAAAACCATTTGGAATTGGGGAAGAGCAGTTCTCCAAGGAAACTGAGTACTGTAACCAGGAGAAGGGGCGAAAAGATGTGGGGAAGACAAAAACAAAAAATGCTACAGCAAACAGTGAGGAGGTAGAACTAGATTCCTGACCCCATCCTTTCCATTGCACCACACGGCCTTGTAGCTAAGTGATCAAATACAACATTCCTCAGAGCAGAGATATGGTCCAAAAAATGGTCCTCATTCTCACATAGGAATTGCTAATGGTAGAACATTCCCTCACTCCTAATGATTCTTTCTAGATTTCTGCTTCTGATTGTAAGGGAGTAACAGGGATCAGGCCTACCATAAACAGCTATAAACAAGACAAAATCTATGAAACAACAGTTCTGAGACAATGAACAATAGGTAGCACAGAATTGTGATCTGTGAGAGAAGGGAAACAAATGAGTGAGCCCTTCAAGCACCCTGGCTTTATGCCTGGAGACAATATCTGATCAGTGGTGCAATGATAGGGTAACTAAATAGAACCCAGTGGTCTCGTTGAGTTAACAAGACAGGTTATAGTGTTTGAGAGATTGAGGTGTCAAGGATTTGCAGGGCAGAGTAATGGAGAGGAGGGATATTTGCAAAGGAAACTACAGAACTCTATGTAGGGTTCCCTTGAGTCTTTGGTGGAATAAAAACCATGATATCGATCAAAGAACAACTTCCAGGAAAAGGACAATTACTGTTAGCCAGAGCTAACAGACTAAAATATCCTCAGAGCTCACACAGGGTGAGAAATCATTTGAGTTCTCACTAGCCAGGGTAGAGAGATATATTTGATGAGAGATCCCAAAAGGGTTATATTTCCATAGTGGGGCTACCTATCTCTACAGTAAAGGCTAGTATAGCCCCACCCTTGAAAAGTTTTGAAACAAGCCTCAAAGAGATTGTACTGGTCTTTTAATTACTTGCCAGAACAAAATGCAACATAAAATTGCATTTTACTGCATCCAATCAAGAATTAATGGAAATGCAACAAAGAAAAAAAATGGACTAGGAGAAAAATCCATCCATAGAAATAGACTCAGAAATAACAGAGATAATCGAATTAGTATTCAAGGATATTACAAATATACTTATTATGCCGACAGTTTAGAGGAAAGCATGAACATACTCAGGAAAGAAATAGAAGATAAAAAAGACCCAAACAGAACTCCTAGAGATGAAAAATACAATATTTGAAATGAAGTTTCATTGGTAGGATGAACAGCTAATTAGACTCTGCAGAAGAAAAAATTAGTGAGCTTGAAGACATTGCCTTAGAAAATATCCAATGAAGCACAGAGGGAAACATTGAGGAAAAAAATAGAGCCTTGGTGACCTGTGGGACAATATCAAATGGTCTAACATACCTGAAATTGGAGTCCCAGAGGAGGGCATGGGGGCAGAAAGAAAAAAATGGGCAACAATTTTCCAAATTTGATGAAAACCGTAAATATACAGATTAAAGAATATCAATGATGACCAAGCAGGGTAAACCCAAATAAAATTACACCCAAGAATATTACAATCAAATTGCTGAAAGCCAGTGATAAAGACAAAAATCTTGAAAGCAGTCAAAGAAAAAAGTTCTCTGTGAACCAGGTATAATGTAATTATCTTCAAGATGCTATCTTGACATAGTTTTGAGACACTGACTAGAGGCTTGTCAGTTCCTTTTCTTGAGCAGCCAATTAAGTCTATACCCCAACCCTTACTTGGCTCTTATACTCCTGAGCTACCATGTTTTCAGCCAAATTGTCTCAGGGCCAGGTACCTGACCACTAGGAACAGTCCGTGTGCCCTGGAGCCCATGAAATTAATCAAATAGCCTAATCCACAAGGATACTGTGAAATTTAACTAACTCCACCTAATTTGTATACATAAGCTGCCTCCTACGGTTCAACTTGCTGTATCCTGTCTTCAGGTACAAACCCCCGGGGTCCTATGTGATGGCCTTCTCTCATTTAGAGCTATAAGTAATAGACTTTTGTTTTTCACCTATCTGAGTGTCTTTGTATTATGTCCTTCCATTCATAATTATATCTTATATCTTTTAGATATAAAACACCAAAGAGCAAAGAGAACAGTAACAGCAGACTTCCCACCAAAAACCATGCAAGACAGAAGACAATGAAACAACGTCTTCATGGTGCCTAAGAAAAACCAGCGCTTACCCTAGAATTCAATACCCAGTGAAAATATCTTTCAGAACTGATAATGAAATGAATATTGTTTTCCATACAAATTAGAGCTGGGAGAATTTGCTGTTGTTAAGAAATGTCATAAGAAATCCTTCAGGCAGAAGGAAAATACCAGATAGAAACTTTAATCTACACAAAGAAGTGAAGAGAACAAAAAAATGGTAAATGTGTGAGTAAACAAAATAATTTTAGAAAGATAATTGACTGCATAAAGCAAAAATAATAACAATATATATGAGGTTTATAACATATGTAGAAATAAAATGCATGGCAATAACTCAGCAGGTGAACTCACTGCTTCCGTCCTACATTGGACATGACACCCAGGGGTGTAAATCTCCCTGGCAATGTGGGACAGAAAGCCCAGGATAAGCCAGGACCCAGCAACAAGAGATTGAGAAAGCCTTCTTGACCAAAAGGAGGAAGAAAGAAATGAGACAAAATAATGTTTCAGTGGCTGAGAGATTTCAAATAGAGTCGAGAGGTTACCCTGGAGGTTGTTCTTAGACATTATATAGATATCTTTTTTTAGTTTATAGTGTATTGGAGTGGCTAGAGGGAAGTAACTAAAACTGTTGAACTGTGTTCCAGTAGCCTTGTTTCTTGAAGATGATTGTATAAAGATATAACCTCTACAATGTGACTGTGTGCTTGTGAAAACCTTGTGTCTGATGCTCCTTCTATCTGGGATATGGACAGATGAGTAAGAAATATGGTTAAAAAAATAAGTAAGTAATAGGGTGAACAAAGGTTAAAATATATTGGGTAGATGGAAACACTAGTAGCCAATGAGAGGAAGGGGTAAGGTGTGAGGTATGTATGCGTTTTTTCTCTTTTCTTTTTATTTCTTTTTCCAGAGTGATTCAAATGTTCTAAAAAATGATCATGGTCATGACACACAACTATGTGATGATATTGTATATTGTCTATTGTGTATAGAATGTATGTGTGAAGATTTCTTAATAGAAACTTTAAAAAGTTAAAAAAAAATGCATGGCAATAGCACAAAGGATGGGAGGGGAGAATGGAAGTCTACATACTGTCACAAAGTTCTTACATTGCACATGAAGTGCTATAATATTATTTGATGGTAGATTGTGATAAATTAAATGAGCATATTGTAAACCCTAGCACAATAACTAAGAGAATAACAAAGAGTACAGCTACTGCATTAGTTAGGGTTCTCTAGAGAAACAGAATCAACAGGGAACACTTGCAAATATACTATTTATAAAAGTGTCTCACGTGACCGCAGGAACACAGAGTCCAAAATCCACAGGGCAGGCTGTGAAGCCGACGACTCCGATGGAGGGTCTGGATGAACTCCACAGGAGAGGCTCACCAGCCGAAGCAGGAATGGAACCTGTCTCCTCTGAGTCCTCCTTAAAAGGCTTCCCGTGATTAGATTAAGCATCACTCATTATAGAAGACACTTCCCCCCCACCCCATGGCTGATTACAAATGGAATCAGCTGTGGATGCAGCTGACGTGATCATGATCTAATTCTATGAAATGTCCTCATTGCAACAGACAGGCCAGCACTTGCCCAACCAGATAAACAAGTACCACAACTTGGCCAAGTTGACACATATCCCTGACCATGAAGCTACTAACCCAAAAGTGGAGGTAAAAAGGAATCCTTATAGTTCTTTCTGAGTGTTGGGAACCCCATTGCCATAACAAACCTGGCCTCTCTTTGGTCTTTCCCGTGTATGCTCCAGGAAATATTGAGTGACTTATCTGACTACTGAGTTTGGCAAGAGCCATCTGGTTTAGGTTGTCCAGTCCTCTTTTCTACAGAAAGTGCAAGCTTTCTGCAGGGAGCACACATGTCTAGTGTGCCCTTGTGAGTAGAGGAAGCTCCGGGTGATATAGGGGTGGTTGTGACCTTATGGGAAGCCTGAGTAATTCTGTTTCCATGTTAGGAAGCCCACATGCCCACAACCACAAGTCATGGTCTCCAAAATCAGTTTTATCCGTAGTAAATGGATAGCTGGCCTCTATCTGACTTTCCTTTGTCTAATTTCTTAATTGGTTTAGAAATCCCCGCATGACACACCCTAATGAACGGCTTGTCTGTCAATTCCCTGACGGAACAAGGAGAGCAATCCCCTCCACCACCTCCCAGGTGCGCTTGGCCCCAGGAGCTTGAGGCTGGAGTCTGGAATGGGGAAGGAAGAAAGCAGTGGTGGGGAAAGATGAGGTGGAGGGGAAGGCACTGAGCCGAGGACTGTGCTGGGACCCCGCTCCCACACAAGACTGAAGGCGCCTCAGATGAGCCTGACAGGGAGGAAAGGCCTCAGCTTTCCTCCTTTCACTTCCCTTTTCAGATTTCTTCAAAGTCTCTCTGCTGGCCTCTCCTCCAGGCAAGTCACGGTCAAGGCACAGACTGGGGGCAGGAGACCTGGATTCCTTGCCCGGCCAGGCCACTGACTTGCTCTGTACTTTAACCAAGCTGTACCCCCCACTCAATCAGATCTCGGTTTCCCCATCTGTGCTAGTTTGAAAGGAAGTGTGTCCCCTAAGAAAAGCCATGTTTTAATGTAAATCCCATTTCATAAAGGTAGAATAATCCCTATTCAATACTGTATATTTGAAACTGTAATGAGATCATCTCCCTGGTTGATGTGATTTAGTCAAGAATGGTTGTTAAACTGGATTAGGGATGACATGTCTCCACCCATTTGAGTGGGTCTTGATTAGTTTCTGAAGTCCTA
>PVIY010025969.1:24371-36101 GCA_004026745.1 Myrmecophaga tridactyla | reverse complement strand
CTTTAAAATGTCACCTTATGTGTGAGACTAAAGCAAAAAATGTTTATTTGTTACAAAATTTATATTTTGACTAGAGCATTTCCTAATATAACTCATGTAGATAGTTTGATTGAATGTCATAAGTACTTGGAATCTCAGGTAGGACATGAGATTTTGTTGGTTTGTCCAGAGTGATGCCCCAATGAATCCCAGAGTGATTCGATCAGTGACTGGAAAAGTATTTGCAAGCCCCCTTTGGGGAATGGTGAGAGTGGGGAGAAATTCAACTTTCCCAAGTTGAATTCTTGATATTCTCACAAGCAGTGTGGACAACCAAAGCTATAAGCTAAGCCCCCAGTCTTGGGGTTTGTTCATGTGAAACTTAACCCCACAAAGGATAGGTCAAGTCTGCTAAAAATTTAGGCCTAAGAGTCACCCCCAAGAGAGCCTCTTTTGTTGCTCAGATGTGGCCTCTCTCTCCAGCCAACATGACGAGCAGTCTCACCACCCTCCCCCTCTCTGCGTGGGACATGACTCCCAGGGGTGTGGACCTTCCTGGTAACATGGGACACAGATCCTGGAATGAGCTGAGACTCAGCATCAAGGGACTGAGAAAAACCCTAGAATGAGCTGAAAATTAACATCAAGGGATTGAGAGAACCTTCTCGACCAAAGAGGGAAGAGTGAAATGAGACTAAGTATTAATGGCTGAGAGATTCCAAACAGAGTCGACAGGTTATCCTGGTGGTTATTCTTATGCACTAAGTAGATATCACCTTGTTGTTCAAGATATAGCGGAGAGGCTGGAGGGAACTACCTGAAAATGTAGAGCTGTGTTCCAGTAGCCATGTTTCTTGATGATGATTGAACAATGATATAGCTTTCACAATGAGACTCTGTGAATGTGAAAACCTTGTGTCTGATGCTCCTTTTAGCTACTATATCAACAGAAGAGTAGAACACATGGAATAAAAATAAATAATAGGGGGACAAATGTTAAAATAAATTCAGTTTGAAATGCTAGTGGTAAATGAAAGCGAGGGGTAAGGGGAATGGTATGTATAAGCTTTTTTTTCTCTATTATCGTTTTATTTCTTTTTCTGTTGTCTTTTTATTTCTTTTTCTAAATCGATGTAAATGTTCTAAGAAATTATGAATATGCAACTATGTGATGATATTAAGAATTACTGATTGTATATGTAAAATGGAATGATATCTTAATGTTTTGTTAATTTTTTTAATTAATAAAAAAAAGTTAAAAAAAAAAGGTCTCACCTAACAATATTGAATGAGGGTTAAAGAACATGGCTCTTCTGGGGTGCACAGCAGTTTCAAACCGGCATGAGGAGGAGCAGGAGAAGGGGCACAATTCTAGTTACTATAGGGTGGCTGTGGGGGGAGGGGAGGGAAGTGATTCTTAAAAAGAAAAAATTTTTTTAACCCCAGAGCTGGAGCAACTGAGCACATACCATATGCAGCAGGTACGGGTCAGTTTAGGCTTTTTCAGAATTTGTTTGTGGTGATAGCAGGCAGAGTGTCGGTGTGTATCCAAACCCTGACACAACCACCTGCCAGCTAAAAACCCCAAACCCATCACTTTAACTTCTGCCTGCCTCAGTTTCCCCATCTGTAAAATGGGAGCAATAATAGCAACTGTTTTCACAGGGCGGTGTGGAGACCCTGGGAAGTACTCCTTGTTAAGTGCTTTGCGCAGCACAGAGAAAGGTTCCAAAAATGCCCGCTATTTCAATGCAGCTTCAGACGTGGTTGAGGATCGTCAACCCCTACAGAAGCCCAGTGGCTGCTGCACCCTTCCAGACTAATGGGACGATGGATGTGGTGCCTCATGGCCATGGTTTCAGGACATGGGCCCCCTGAGGAAAGACGTTCGTCAGGTTTGAATTTGGCCAGGGCCTCTCTTGTGGCTACTGCTGGAAGTTGTCCAAGGAGGCTTTGGCACCCCATTGGCAGGTGCCACAGGACTTCTGAGTGCTGTGTCCCTATGATAATGCCACCTCTCCCTGGCTCACGGCTTCTGCATGGGACTATCCAACCCTTCACTCCTGTTTATGGTGGTCCCAAGAAACCCAAGACTTCTGGATTATCTCCCACCCCCAACCCCCATTCCCAGCCCCCACCTCCCCCAGCACCTTTCTGGCCAGCTTGGGAACCTATGATGCACCAGCAAATCCCTTCCACATCCAACCTCTCCCTAAACATCTCCTGACTCTGTCCCATCAAGGCCCGACCTCCCCTGGGACCTGTGTCCCTGACAACCCTTGGTGGCTGGTGGCTCTCTCACCCCCTCACACCTGGTGGAGGTGGGGGAGTGTCCTCCTTACTGTTTCCAAGCCATAGTCCTCCCTCCTCCCTAAAACTCTTGACTCTGATGCTTCATCAACATATTTCAGTGTCTTCTTACAATCCTTTACACTGCCCGACATCCAAACTCCCCACATTCCTAACCCTACAGTCTTTGGTGTCACCATTAAATCACCCCCATAAGCTCCTCTGGCCCCTGTGCCCCACTGTCTCCCTTTGGCAAAACCTCAACTGTAGTTTAAAACCGACCATGGCGGGGAGAAGACTCCAATGGTGCTTCTGGGGTAGGGGGCCCAGAACTCCCAGCCCTCACTCTCTTTCCTTTAACATCAATTTTGTACCTTCTCTCTCTCCAAAGCTCCTCGCCCTCCTAGCCACCCACTTTTAGCTGGTGGTCGTGCCCCCAAATTCACTGAGTGAGTAAAGATAGGCTTCAGGGACATAATTGCAGTGCTCCCGCCGGCGTGCCATCCCATTCTTGGGGAGGGGGCTGTATCTTCTCCCCCATTTCAATGGAGGGACCTCAGGGGTCCTACCAAAGTCAGCCTGTGCCAGTTCATGTGATTCCATCCCAGTCAAGGACTCTGCTTTGCAGTTCTCCCCCTCTCTTCTGAATCACCGATGTCCCAACTATGTCACCCCATAAATATATCGATATGTAGTCACGTTTCCTATCTTAAAAAAAAATTCTCGGATAAGGAATTTAGTCTTCAGAAGGGTCTATTCTATTTTTACCACTTCAGTGGAAATTCAAAATTTATAAATCAGTTTAAAGAATTTCTCAATCTATTATTTTGTTTGCTTATTCCTGTGTGTTCAACAGAATATAAAAAATACTGTAAGTGAGGAAACATGGTTTTATTTTAGGGATACAAAGCTATTTAAAGTTTAAGAAGTATGAATGGAACACATCGCCTGAATAGATCAAAGGAGGAAAATGTCATGATTATTTCCATAAATATGGCAAAAGTATTCGGTAAATCCATACCCATTCAAAACAAAAGCAGTGAACATAAATAGCTCTTGGTACTCCAAGAAAGGAAAGCTACTTTATTAACATGGTAAGGAATAAAGACCAGCTAATGGCATATTTAACACTGAAATATAAGATTAGAATTTTCCAGGTGTGTCCTCAGAAAAGTGCTGTTTTATCTAAAAATTAAATAAATAAAAAGGTATCATGGTGTATTAGTTAGGGGAATGCAAAATATTATAACAAACGCCAACATTGCAGCAGCTTAATACAATAGAAAGGTATTTCTCCCCCCGTGTAACAGTCCAGTGCGGATGTTTCTGGTTGGCAGACAGTTTTTCTCCGTAGGATAATTTGGGCTCGGCGTCTCCATCACAGGTTCCCACAATTCTTGAGGACCTTGACATCAACAGGCAAGAACTACTGTCCTGGCTAGGGTGATTGACCCTGACTGTCAAGGAGAAATAGGATGCAACTACACAATGGAGGTAAAGAAGAGTTTTCCTAGAATACAGGAGATCCCCTAAGGTGGGATCAGTACTACCATGCCCTGTGATTAAAGTCAAAGCAAAACTGCAACAACCCAATCCAGGCAGGACTACCAATGGCCCAGAAACTTCAGGAATGAAGGTCTGGGTCACCCCACCTGGCAAAGAACCACAGCCAGCTGATTTACTTGCTGAGGGTAAAGGGAACATGGAATGGGTAATGGAAGAAATAGTGATAAATATGACAACCACATGACCAGTTACAACAAGGACTGTGATGATTTGACTATTTCTTCCTTATTTTGTTATGAGTATGTTTGCATTTGTACATAAGCAAATACCTTATTTTCTTATCATGTGAATCAGGTTGTGTTGTTCATGTTATAGGATATCAAGTTTAAGAGTGAATGTTACTCAAGGAATTGCACTCTATTCTGGAGAGATGTAGAGCATTTCTGGTTGCACACAGGATAGCTGAGTATTGTTAGGTGAAAAATATGTCTGTTATTATTTTTATTTAGAGATGAAGCATGGTTTAAGGTGACGTGTATAGCTGCCAAATTGACAAGGGATGGGCTGTGATGAGTTAGGTTCATGTATCAACTTGGCCAAGTGATGGTGCCCGGTCGTCTGGTCAGGCGAACACTGGCCTGTCGGTTGCGGTGAGGACATTTGGTGGACATAGATTATCAACACGTTGATTGCATCTATGGCTGATTACATCTGCTGTTGGATAAGAGGCATGTCCCCCACAATGACCGATGTTTAATCTAATCAGTTGATGGCTTTCAAGGGGAGGAGATTATCATTCCAGCCTCTCCTGGAGAATTCATTGAAAACCTTCATTGGAGTTGCCAGTTTGCAGCCTGCCCTGTGGAATTTGGACTCATGTGTCACCGCAGTTTTATAAGACCTTTTTATAAAATCTCATAATATTTACAGATATCTCCTGTTGATTCTGTTTCCCTAGAGAACCCTAAGTAGTATATAGCATTGACTTTTTTAAAAAAATTTTTAAATTTTTAAATAAACACAAACATTCTCAACATGTGATCATTCCATTCTACATATATAATCAGTTAATTCACAATATCATCACATAGTTTCCATATTCATTAGAATGATCATTTCTTAGAACATTTGCATCAATTCCAAAAAAGAAATAAAAAGACAACAAAAAAATTTATACATACCATACCCCTTACCCCTCCCTTTCATTGATCACTAGCTCAATTGCATTCTTTTTTTATAACATTAATTTTTAATTTTATAGGAATGAATATCAACATGTGTTAGTTTGCAAGCTGCCAGAATGCGATATACCAGAACTGGAATGGCTTCTGAAAAGGGGAATTTAATAAGTTACAAGTTTACAGTTCTAAGGAAGTGAAAGTGTCCAAATTAACGCACCACAAGAGGTTACCTTCACTCAAGAAAGGCTGATGGGTCAGGAACACCTCTGTCAGCTGGGCATCTGTTGGTCCCTTGCTCCTGGACTCCATTGCTTTCAGCCTCTGTTCCTTGAGAGTTCCTCACTTTACCTTTCCAGGGCTGGCTTTCATCTCTTGGCTTCCCTTGGCTCTCTCCAGGTTCTGGCTTGCTTAACATTTCATGATGACATCTGCTAGGCCCCAAGCATCTCCAAACATCTGTGTCCACATCTGAGTCAGCTCTGTTGTGAAGTTTCTATCGGCTTTGAGGCTTCTGTCATTTCTGTTGTTTCTGACTCTCTCCAAAATGCTTCCTCTTTTAAGGGATTCCAGAAAACTAATCAAGACCCCCCCAGAATGGGTGGAGTCACGTCTTCATCTAATCAAAAGGCCACACCCACAATTGGCTGTGTCACCTCTCTGTGGAGATAAGCTAACTGAAAGTTTCCAACCTACAGTACTGAATCAGGATTAAAAGAAATGGCTGCTCCCACAAGATTGGATCAGGATTAAAACATGCCTTTTCTGGGGGTACATAATACTTTCAAACCGACACATGATGTTTATATTTTTCTAGGGAGGACTTACATGGCCCAAGACAGCTGATTAGAATTGTTTTCCTCTATACACAAATACGTTATTTTCATTGTTTTATTCGATGAGCCTTAGAAATTGGGATTTAAAAAAAAAAAAAATGACATTCCTGTGGCCTGTCCTGGGTGGTGGGGACAGCTGCAGGCCTTGTCTGGGCACCTGGGTGACACCCAGCAGGGGCACGAGGGTGTGGTCTTTGAGGCTGAGTGGCAGCCCTGCTACCTGTGAATCTGGCTCCAAGCACAGGGTTTGCTGGGCCTTCTCCAGGGAGACATCCCAGGACCTGGCCAGGTAAACACACGTATCCCTACCCTGCCCCTTCTCCCTTCCTTTACAATAAAACCAGACATGCTTCCTGTGAATTCTCAGTGACGTAGCATCTGTGAGGGCGAATCACCTCCTGGGGAAGAGAGAAACCATTAAAAAGAAGACATTCAGTTTTACCAACCAAAGCCAACATTTGTCAAGAAGCCAAGAGCATTGATGGGGTTTGTTGGTGCCAGGACAAGGGAGCAGATGCTCCAGGACAGCTGCCATCCACTGGGCATTGCCAGCGTCCATCTGGGCACTGAGCCAGCCCTTGGCCCTTCTTACCTGGCTTACTTCTGGCAACAACCCTCCAAGGCAGTACTCCTGTTGTCTCCGTTTTACAGTTGAGGAAACTAAGCATAGAGGGCTTGACAAGCCGCCCAAATTTGCGCAGCTACCAAGAGGTCAAGACAGAATTCAAACCCAGGCCACTGGGAAGTGGCACCCACCCTATGACCCCAGAAGGCGACTGTCCATCCCTCTTTTGACTTACACCTGCCAACCTTTGGAACGGAAGCAATGCCACATACCCTATGCACTTTGCAGGATGGTTTTAAGGATGGAATGAAATGCACACAGACACACACAAACATGCACATGCACACAGACACAGAAATGCACGCACACAGACATGCATACACATGCACATACACGTACACACGCACGTACAAAAACACACACGAAGGTTGTGTTTGTCCTGCAAACAGCTAGCGATCGCGACGGGAGGAACCAACGAGCAAATGAAAGGAAAGGATCAAAGGCCTGTTTATGTAGCTCTCCTGTGGGGTAATCTTCATGAGAGCGAGAACACGGCGCTCGGCCTCGGTGATGAGGGCTGGAATTTGAAGGTGTTGAAGGATCTCCCCCTCCCCCTGCCCCCTAAAAGCAGCCAGTGTGAAATCCAGACATATCCTCCTGGTGGGGGGGGGGGGGGGGGGGGGGGGGGGGGTAGGGGTGGAGGGGTGGATGGGTGGAGTCACGGCAAAGAGACGAAATCACAAGTATGCTTGGGAGAAGGATTTAAACAGAGTCCCAGTAATGAAAGTGCTAACCTGTCATTCCAGTAACAGAAGAGCCATGGTGGGATACCGTGTGAGCAGCGCCGAGGCAGGTGGACGGACCAGAACCTTCCAGAACCTCAGTTCGGACCTCAGCACAGAGTCTGGCAGCCTCTGTAGTCACCACACTCTCCTTTCTTTTTCCTAAGGTCACATTCCTGGGGACACCAAATATGTCATCCTGAAATGTCACAGTTCAGCCCAGCAAGTGTAGAAAAGGGCATTATTTTATGCTGAAAAGGTGTATTTTAATTTTCACGCACTTGACTTTCAAGACCCTAAGTGAATTTTGCTGAAATAAATATTCACCTTTGGGTTTCATCCAAGTATGTGAAATTTAGGTGCCAATAGCCTTTTCTCTTTCTTTCTTTCTAAAAGAATATTAAAAGTGACTGAAAAGAGGGATTTAGAA
Source organism: Myrmecophaga tridactyla (assembly GCA_004026745.1). Classification (NCBI taxonomy): domain Eukaryota; kingdom Metazoa; phylum Chordata; class Mammalia; order Pilosa; family Myrmecophagidae; genus Myrmecophaga; species Myrmecophaga tridactyla. The sequence continues at coordinate 28,536 of PVIY010025969.1, read as the reverse complement.
ATGAATGGCTGATTTTCAACATGTGTTAGAAAATGAAAAGGAGCAAATGCTCTAATATTTCCTAGGGAAATAGATTTAAGGAAAATACAAGATTTAGAACTCAGTGGCAGTTTACTTGGATAAGATTACTGTCCGTGGAATACCTCAGTATTCAACACTGGGTCCTTAGTGAGGAGGTGAGATTTGGGGTGATCAAATACGGCCACAGAGTTGGCACTGAAAATTCCCCTGTTATAGGAAGTCCTCAAGAAATCGGACATCTGGTCACCCTTCTTCCGACTGCTAAGGATATGACAAGTAATTCCCAACGCACTCAATAGTTCAGGTGACCAAATTTCCCTATCAATTCTACTTCAGAACGCGTCTCCACAAAGAATTGTCTGCAGTTCCAAGCACAGGGATTTGAAACAGCTCAAGAAATAATACCCTATTTTAAAGCCCCATTCAAAATCCACCACAACAGAGGTGGAGTTCAGGGCTGAGGTGTAGGGTGGCACAGGACCTCCTAAGCCTCAGCCCCAGAATTAGACACCAGCAGTTCTGGACGATCTCAGGCCACCACTTAAACTGTAAATTGGTGGAAGGCAGAGGCTTTGCTTCTTCTTTTATAGTCCTAGCTTCTGGCCTGGTTCCAGATACCAAGAAGCCCTTAATAAGTAGCTGTTAAGGACAAACATTGCATGGTTCCATGTATATGAAATATCTAGAATAATTGAACTCTTAAAGACAGAAAGTAAATGAGAGGTTGACAGAGGTTTGTGGAGAGGGGAGGGGAGTGTTAATACCTAAAGGGGAAAGAGTTTTGGTTGATGAAAAAGTTTTGATAATGGGTGGTGGCGATGGGAGCCACCAAACTATGGAGCCCCAAACTGTAAATGTGCTTACTGCCACTGAATTGTACGCTGAACAGTGGTTAAAATGGCAAATTGTATCTTATATATGTTATATATGTTGTTATACATCTATAACCACAATAAAAATAGATTTAAATAAAAAATAAGTAGTTGCTACCAAAGACTACAGTTTTGGTAGAAATGAAAATAGAAGGAGATGTGTGTCTATGTAAGTTGTGTGCATACACACACACATGCATTTGAGTGTGTACATATGTGTGCACATGCGAGTGTGCACAAATGCATGCGAGTGTGTGCATGTGTCTGCACACTTGCATGTGACAGTGTGCAGTGCCTGTATGTGTGTGCATGTGTGTGTGCACATGCATATGGGAGAGGGGTGTCAAGAGGCAGGGCTGGAGCTCAACATAAATGTCTCCATCTCCCAAACCAGTACTAGCATCCCGTACCTTGGGAATGTGAGTGTCTAGAGTGAGGAATCCCTCCCTGTGCCAAGCTTGGGGTGGGTAAGGATTGCCCAACTAGCTGTAATCCTCATAGTGTCAGCCTCCTACTAGTCCAGACTAGAATCTCTTGGCCAGACCTCTGGTGACTCGCCACCCCACCCTCCCTCCGTCCCTCCTCCCCATGCCCTCTCTGGGTCTTATGGGTCAATAGACTTCCCCAGAGCTCACTGACATAAGCTGTTGGTGGGGCACTTAGGACATTCGCCTGGCCATGCCGTACTGAACCAGTTGAGAGGTGACTGCAGAGGCTGCTCTGTGGACCACTGGTCACTCAGAGGAGCACGTGTGGCTTCCTCTGAGGCTGCTTTGTGGCCATCAAAGGTGCAGGTGCTTGGTGTGCACCCTCCAGGAGCCCATTGTTTGGTACTTGCTGTGAGGGCCCCACAGGTCCTGTCTGCCAAGGAAGTCAGTCTTCTCTACTCCCACCCCCCAGCCGGTGTGTGCTAGAACCCATTGTTCAACATTCATGAATGCTGCAAGCCCAGAGCCCATTGTTAAGCACAGCCATGATTAGAAATGGCATTATGAAAATTTACAATGAAACAGATTGTGTTAGAAACAAAGGCAGTAAACACTCAAAACTCATCAGGTCCTAATTATTGTATCACGTTTTTCTCTGTTCTCTGCTCTTGAGGTTATTTACATCTCTCTCACCATCCTATGCTCTTGGGTATCTCCTCCCAACTCCACGTTCAGTGATGGCTGGTAGCTTGCACTGGTCAGAGAAGAAGGATTTACACCACGGAAATCAGCCAATGCTGCAAATCAAGGACTTGTTTCTCCCCTGTTGCTGGCTGTTACACATTTTGCCAGCACTTCACTGTGGTCTCTGGCACAGAGCAGGCTCAGCTAACCCTTTAGAAATACACCCTCCTTGGGTCATCCCACTTTGAATTTGTAATCTGGTTCCTGTTGGAAGCCCTGTGGCTCATTTATGCTTTGTGATTTCTTGTTGCTTCTGGAAGCTGCTGTGGACTGTATCTCCGCAGGGGGAAGCTACTGGCAATGCTGTCCCTTCTAAGATGGTGGAGAAAAATCCAGGTGGCTGGCTGCCTGACTAATTATGACCAGGGAGCAAACAGACACTCAATTTAAGTGTTTGCTCTTTTGGTTTTAGAGTTACTTTATGAAGAACAGCAAATTTGCTCTACAGTAGTGATGTAGTGATGTCCCCTTCCTCCGGCTCTCACATGCGCCCTGGTATCCTCTTTATTCTCAATGACTGCACCGTTTTCTAAGCAAATCTGTTCCTTCCAGAAGTTCAGGTCCAGCCTCTACCTTCTAACAACTGCCCTTTTACATGGTGAACCAAACTTCAATGAGAAGTTTCACAAACACTGTTGATACAAAGAGATGCACCTTAGTTTCTTTCAATCTTGCTGTGATGCTCATCATACTTTTTATTTGTCTAGCACTTACTGGCTGTCACTGCTAATGTTTTGTGTCTCATCTCACTTATGTGAACTCATTTGGTCTGCAACACAACCCCATGAGAATGCCACAGAGATCACACAGGCCCATACATGCAACCTTTTGCTTGAAATGTCAGGAAATGCATGGACCTCCAGAAGAGTGCCAGTAGTCCCCTTAAGAGTTCAGGCCTGAAGGCATCTGAGGGAACCAGGAAGGAAAGCTGGGCTCCGATGCAGGCTGCTTTGAGGGGAGCAGACACCTGAGGTTTGGGGAGGGTGGGGCACAGCCATGTAACATGACCTTGTAGGGAAGATGCTGGGAGAAACACTAAACCTTCCTTTCCTCCCTCCTTCCCATGTCCTTTTAGGGCTCCTCCTCACTGGCTGAACCCAATGGGAACTCCACGGGCAAGGGAGATGGGTGAGAATGTTCTGGAGCACAGGATAGTTGAAGATGGCTGGAGAGGAGAGAGGAGAGCACATTTGTTGGAGTAACTGGGAGATATTCTCTACAGGGCAAGCAAACAGCCCAGATGATGGGGCCCAGGAAGCCTGAATCTCAGCTGCCTGCACATCTCAACCACCAGGAGAGTGTTTATTAAGAATACAGCTCCCTGGGCCCATGCCCCTGAATTTCTGATTCAATATTAGGTGGGGTTTTGGAAGCCATCTTTAATCCTGGTCAGGGGCTCACAATATACCTGGTTGGTGATATTTAGGACTTTGGCCTGGGAAAGTCAGAAGGCAGGAAGCTAAGCAGATCAAGACAGCTCAACACAATGCCTCTCCAAATCCCCACCCCTCTGGCTAGCCTGCCCTGGAGGCTTGTGTGTGGTCTCCTTTCCCTTCCTCTCATCCACCCTCTTGGGTAGCCAGCGTGGGTAGCCTTAAGTGTCTGCTCACAAGACGGTGGAGAAGCTAGGGTGAGCATGGAATGGAAGTGCAGGGTCAAAGAGCTCAGAAGACAGGAAAAGGCCAAATCAAAGAGACACTTCTGAGCACATGTGTGTGGGACCTGCCAGGACCTTTGGCTAAGCTGGAGCTGGCCCACCTCCCAGGCCTCTCCACTGCCCAGGGATGGTGGGGTGGGTTTTTCCAACCTCTGCTTCAGCCTTTCCAACTCACATGTGTCCAGCGAGCCCACTGACTTTGCTTCTGGGGTGAGGGTCTCTACAGGAACAGCTTATCAGAGAATGAGCCCCATGGTGGGCTGAGACAGGATCTGTCTGGGTCAGGGGCTGGCTTCTCAGGGCCTACCTGGATGCTGAACCAGCTCACTTCTGGATGCTGGGTACGAGGTTCACAGTCTCAGCCATTCTAAGTGTGAGCAGGAGTCTGATTCAGGGCTGGGGGTCAGAACTGCACAGATACCCTCACGTTCTCTAGAGCTGAT
>PVIY010025969.1:0-24271 GCA_004026745.1 Myrmecophaga tridactyla | reverse complement strand
GCAGAAATCCCGTCTGAGAGCAGAACCTCTTGACTAACCGCAGAGTGAGTAATTGTGCTCCTCCTGCAGAAAGGTTAAGGTTCAGAACAGAGAGTGATTACTTTCTTCACCATCTCAATGGTGGAGCCAGCATGAGTCCTTCCATCACCACACCCCATGGCTCAAACCAAGGTGGATGGAGTAGGGTAGGAATAGAGATAAGCTTAAATGATTTATTGGGGTGCTTTCTCTGGAGCAATCTCAAGACTGTCAAGAGATTGACAGTATGACAATCTCAATCAGACTGTCACCCTAATATTCTCTCTTAGAGAATCCCGTGTCTTTTCTTCACCATAATTACCACAACTGGTAGTTGTATTTTTTTTAATGCGTGTCTCTCTCCACCACTAGAATGTCAACTCCCTGAAGGTGGGGGTCCAGGTTTTGCTCACCATTATATTTTCAGGACTATACCTGGCACAGAATGGAGCTCAGTGAAGATTTATAGAGTGAATGAATGAATGGATGAATGAATTGACAGATGGATAGGTGGACACAACTTCAGACAAAGAATAAAGAAGGAGAAAGATGCCCCATCTGTTCTGGGTCTGGGAGAGAAGGCGAGCTGGGAGCGTGTCACAGAATCTGGAAATGGCTGAGGTTTCCTGGTGCAAAGTTGGTTGTGACAAAATCTTTTGTTAGTTTAAATCAACATGGAAATGAGCTCTGCTCCCAGAGCCTAGAGGTTAAAGGAAACCATGGAGGGGAGATTCAGGTGGGATGCAAGGCTAGGAGGAGTCAAGCAAACCTATTAGGAGCACGCAACGTCTTGCTTCTTTCACTATCTCCCCCACTTCCACAGATTCCATATTTTGAACGCGATGGTTTATCAAGCAGTGTTAAGGAATAATTTATTTATTTTCATGTTCTTTTTTTAATTAAAGACACCTGTAACTCTCTGATTACCTTTATTTACCAGTATGAGATAACTGGATAGAAATAATCCCAGTCCAAAGCAAAGACACTTGATATTTTCTTTACCTCTTGCAGCCACATAAGAGCAACAGCTGATGTCTCATTAGAAACAGTGGTATCCAGAATTCACAAGACAATATATTGAAAGTGCTGAAAGAAAAATGCTGTCAACCATACTATATCCAGTAAAGCTATCTTTCAAAAATGAAGGTTAAATTAAGACATTCCCAGATGAATAAAAACTGGCATAATTTGTTACTAGCTGACCTGACTGATAAAAAACACTAAAGAAAGATCTCCAGGCTGAAAGGAAGTGACACCAAATAATTCCAGCACACACACATACACACTAAGAGCTCTGATAAAGGTAATTATGTAGGTAGTGATAAAGGATAGTATAATTCCATATTTATTTTTATTTCTTCTCAACTATTTTAAAGAGCAGTTGCATTAAGCAGTATCTACAAAATTGCATTGTTGGGCTTATAGCATACAGAAATGTAACATATTTGACAATAACAACACAGAGGAGAAGGGTGGGGATGAAGCTATATTGTAGTAAGGAAATGACACCAGACAGTACCATGAATCTATAGGAAGAAATTAAAAGAACCAAAAATGGTAAATAAGAGAAGTTAATATAAAAAGTCTATAACTGTATTTGTGCTTTATTTTTTAACTTTCTAAAAAGATGTAAGATTATAAAAAGCAGTGATTATAACAAAGTATAGGTGAATTTGTAACATGTATAGATATAATATATAGCAATAACATCATAAAATGGATGTATAAAATTGAGATATGTAGGAGTAACTGAAATTAAGTTAGTATAAATGTGAAGTAAATTCTGAGAAGTTAAGAGATAAAGAGCAATGACTAAGAAAATAACTAAAATAAACTATATAGTTTAAAAATCATTAAAGGAATTGAAATCATACACTTGAAAATATCCACTTGAGACAAAAGGATGTAGTACATGAGGAATAGACAAAGGAGCATGAGGCATATAAAACTGAAAGCAAAAGAGCAGACATAAATTCACCCATATCTATAATAATACCAAGTAGGAGTAGATTAAACAATCTAATCAAAGGGCAGAGATTGTCAGAGTGGATAAAACTCTAAGATCAAACTATATACTACCTAAAAGAGATGCTACCTAACAACAACCAAAATACATGAACCTAAGTAAAAAAAATCAACATGGATATAACATACCTGAACAATACTATAATCCAATGAGACGTAGACACTACAGAACCTCTAATAGACTTAATAGGATTGAAATCATACTAAGTATGTTCTTTGATAACAATGGAATTAAATTAGAATCAAAACCAGAAAGAATTTGGGGAAATTCAAAAATATGTAGAAATTAAGCAACATACTCTTAAATAGCAAATGGGTCAATGAAGATAGCAAAGAGAAATTAGAGCATAATTTGAGATAAGAAAACAAGCCACATACCAAAACTTATGGGATGTAGCAAAAGCAGTGCTTGGGGGAACATTTATAACTATAAATGCCTATATTAAAAAGAAATATCTTAAACAAATAAGAATCTAGAAAGACCAAACAAATCCAAAGCAAGCAGAAAGAAGAAATTAATAAAGATTAACATGTAAATGATTGAAATAGAGAGTAGAAATACAATAGAAAAATTAACAAAGCCAAAAAAGATCAATGAAATTGACAAACTTTTAGAAAGTTTGCCAAGAAAAAAAGAGAAAAGATTTAAATTACTGAAATCAAGAATGAAAGAGGGGACATCAGGTGGGCCACGGTGGCTCAGCAGGTAGAGTTCCCACCTGTCATGCCAGAGACCCGGGTTCGACTAAAAAAAAAAAAAAGAAAGGGAACATCTACAACTGTTGTTACAAAAATAAAATTGACTATGAGGAAATACTATAAATAATTGTTTACCAACATATTAGATAACTTAGATGGAATGGACAAATTCCTAGAAAGACACAAACCACCAAAACTGACTCAAGAAGAAATAGAATATCTGAACAGACCTATAATACATAAAGAGATTGAATCAGTAACCAAACACCTCCCAGCAAAGAAAAGCCCAGGATGGCTTCACTGGTAAATAACAATGCATAATGAAGCTGGCATATAGTATGTGTCTAATAAAGGTATTTATTATTTTTCCATTACATGCTTCTCAAATCCTATACTGCACTTGTCCACTTTCTCTTGCTTGATTGTGCACTCCTTGAGGACAGGGAACCTGTCTTAGTCTTTGAATTCCAAGTCTCTAGTGTGGTGCCAGGTAAAGGCCCCAAGAGAAATGCAGAGGAAAACAATGTCAGAATTCAAAGGAAGGACATGCCATGTCCCAGTTTGGGGAGTCTGAAAAGGTTCATGGAAGATGTAGTATCTGAAACAGGCCTCAAAGACTGATAGGAATTTGTCCAGCAGTGATGAATGGAAGATTCCCAGATGAAAAAAAAAAACAACTGTGTGTATGGGGTGATGGTGGATGGGTTAACATGAATAGGGCACACAGGAATACTCAAGGATGGAAAAATGTTTAAAAACTTCTCAATGTATAAATCTCTTTATATCTTTCAATTGATGAGAAAATTATCCTTTAAAAACTTCTTATTAATTTTCTATTCCTCTCATCTTTGGCCACACTCTCTACTCTGTGTTCCTCTGAAGACCCATCTTCCTTCCCTGTGTCAGGTTGAGTTTCTGCAGCTCCTCATTAATTGATACTTCCTGATGATCCTATAAAGTACAGGCAACCAAACTGTCTCCATTTCAAAGATGGGGAAAACTGAAGGCCAGGAAGGTTAAGAAATTGACTAATTGAACTAATTGGCTCACAGCCAATTTGGCAAATTTCAATTAGTGATGGAGGATGAACGTGAACTTGGGACAATACTTCTTTGAGGAGCTTTAACTGCAGCACCTGACTGAGCCCTGAATTGAGTTTTGCCTCTGGTTCCACTTCTCCTCCCTCTTTGGAAAAGGTGTAAACCAATAGGACTATTTAACCAAAGATTTTAAAAATTGTTCCGATGCTGTCCAGGGAAGGAAACTGCTAAGCTGTCTGGAACATAACATTTCTTCCAGAGATAGCACGGGCACTTCTGAGAGTCCAGTCATCTAAGACAGGCCCTTATTCACATGATAGCAAATGGTGGCAAAAGGGTGGCTCTTTGGGGGCTGGGGCAGAGGTTAGACACATGATCCGGAGTGTCCACTCCCCATGTGTGGAGAGAGGCCCTTAGAGTGAGAGTTAGAGGTGGGGTGGCAAGAGAAAGGGGTACACCAGGTGCTGGATCCTGGGGCCAGTTCTCCCCACATTGCCACATCTCAGTACCAAACCCTGAGGAATCTTGACTCTAAATCTGAACTTGGTCTTCAAGGTCATTATAAAGACATATTTGTTAAGAAAGGAAGAGGAACATATTTTACATAACATTTTGTTAGCCTGAAGTATAACTTTCTAATATTTGACTGTATGGGGCATGGGCCTCTATTTGTTCTCTTAGACCCTTCAAATGTTAGGGGAAAGCCTATGGATTTATATATATGTACATAGACATATATAGTTTTGATTTGAGCATGTGTGTTTTTTTTTAAACATAAATGGTATCTTAACCTGTGTATTAGTTTATAATGTGTGTTTTTCATTGACGAATGTGACTTGAATTTTTCATGTTGGTAGAGATCTACCTCATTTCGAAATACAAGCAATGTGTCTTTATTAATTAGATTCAGGACAGTCCTCCCAAGACATCTTCAATAAGAAAAGTTTTGCACGGGCTCGTTTGGGTAGTTTACTCTCCACTGACCAACATCCACTTCATTTTCCCAGAGTCCAGCAGCTTTCCAATCTAAGGTCAGGTTCTAAGGAAGCAACTTCGGAAGTTCAGGCTGGGAGGTGACTCACTGCATTTGTAAATTCTTGACAGATTAGTAACACATTCTCTTGCTAGTTCATTGTTAGTGATTTGGGAAACTTTTCCTTTTTCGCTTTTCAGTGAGGTAATGTCATTATTTTACACATCCCTCTAATTGGAGCTCCCTCCCTTCCTTAGAAACAAATCAGGCTGAGCCTTTTCCAGGTCAGATTGGTGCTTAGTCATCTGAACACGAGTCCCCCTTCCTCTTCCCTTAATCTTTCCCAGGCTGGATTTCGTCTTTGAAACAATAGGAAATGACAAGCTCTATTTTTCTTTTCTTGAAAGGACTTGATCCATGGAGTCATGAGTTTGGAACAGAGAAAAGTCTGGGGAATTAATACGTACCCCAATCGGAAGTGACAGACTTTCCTCCCTTTGTCCTGCCGAGGTCCTGCAGGCAATGCTCACGATATCGCCAGCAGTTTGCTTAAAAGCAGGAAGTGGGCATTTTCACCTCTAGATAAATTCCCAATTGTATTTTCTGTTGGACCAATCTGAAAGAAATGCAATTAGGTGGTGTATAATCTTCAAGCAAAGATCAGGAACCTTTCAGAAAAAGACTCTGCTAGAAATAATTTGTCAGACCCTTGACGTATGTTGGCACTGGAGATAGCAATTGCATCTTAAAGTGACCACTGGATCGGTCATCAGAACAGCTTTCTAAGGGTGTTTTCACCAACAAAATTCAGCTTTAATTTGGCAAATTTCAAGCTATTGAGATTAACTTTAAAATCACAAGCAATCATTATTTTGAGAGCCAGAAAGCCAAGATTTGAGGCCAGGCACAAAAGATTACTGGTTGTGGGTGGTCTGAGAGCCCTTACTTGCTCTGAATATCAGCTTTCACCTCTGGTAGATGGAGGAACACTGCCCAAGTTGGGTTGATGTATCTATATCAGTTAGAGTTCTCCAGGGAAACAGAACCAACAGGAGATTAGATAGATGGATAGATAGATAGGTAGACAGACAGATAGATGGATAGATAGATAGATAGATAGATAGATAGATAGATAGATAGATAGATAGGTAGAAGGTAGATAGATAGATATATAGATAGGTAGATAGATAGATAGATAGATAGATAGATAGATAGATAGATAGATAGATAGATATAGATAGATGGATAGATAGAGATTTATTATAAGGAACTGTTTCACACAATTGTGGGGGCTGGCAAGCTTGAATTCCATAGAGCAGACTGCCTATTCTGGTAAAGGTAACATTGAAGTCTTGAGGCAGTTATCCTTCTTATCTCTGAAACCCACAGTTCTTGCTCTTAAGACCACCAACTGATTGGATGAAGCCCACCCACATCATGGAGGCTAATCTCCTGACTGAAGGCTAGCTGATTATAGAGGTGGATCCCATCTATGAAAAACCTCCATGGTTACAACTAGGCCTGTGTTTGACCAAACAAGTGGACACCATAATATAGCTGAGTTGATGCATAAAATTAATCATCACACCATTCTTACAGCCAGACATCAGAATCATCCCATGGCCTAGAGAATGGATCCACCTCCTGATGTCCTTTGCCCCATGGTACCCCCTTGCTCTAGCTGCTCTCTGTTCCATATTGCTATTCCTGTCTCCTGGCCTTTGCTGCCACTTGTGTTTCCATCTTGGGTCTCCCCACCTCCACCTTTGAGGACCACATTGAGTGTCTCTAATAAGCCTCTCCAAGCTTATTTGGTGGAATTGTTCTCACCATGCTCCCAAAGATCACTTGCTGTCCATATGCTCTGGTCTTGTGAAGCTAACATCCCCAAGGGATAAAGAAAAGGGCCTCTGCTGAATCTTCTCATGTTACTTAACAAAGAGATAGAAGAGATGGGAGGGAAAGAAGAAGGGGAGAGCAGGAGGAGCAGTTCAGGTGGACTCAGCCCCTCTGCCTGGGCAAGTGGGGAGGCAGGGTTCCAGTAAAAGAAAGGTCTGCCCTGAGGTTTCTCTGCACTGTTCCAGGATGCTGGGAACCTCCTTGGTCAGAAAGAAGGAGGCCCAGCTCTTACAGGTAGCCTCCTTCTTCTCAAGAGAAAATGGAAAGGAAATTAACAGCAGTCATGGTACCCAAAGAAGTGACAGTAGCGGCTCCAGCCTCAGGATCTGCTGCCAGGTGGTGTGTGTGTTTAGCAGGCCAAGGAGGATCTCAGGAGTATCCAGAGCAGGGAGTTAGACACAGCTCCTGGGGTTGTAGCTCAGACCCCATGAAAGGTTAGGTAGCAGCAGCAGCTGTGGGCCTGTGCACAAAACAGCAGCCAGGATGGAGGCTCAGGGTTTGGAGGCTGGGAATACCTGGGGGTGGAGAAGACAACAGCAGTCCTGAAGACATCCTGAGGAAGGTGAGCAGAAGTGGAGCTAGGGTGGTGCTAGTGTCCCACATTTCTGGACTGAGAAGCCCTGATTGACACCTTGTGTCAGCCAAGAAACAACACACTGAGCCCCAAGGCAACAAAGACATTTATTTGGGGTCTTAGAATTGTAGTTCAGGGAGCACAGATTCAGGTAGCAGCCCCAAACATGTCCCATCTTGGTGATTCCAAGGAAGGGTTTTTTTTTTAAAGATTACATACGTGGTTTGTGGTTGGTGGATATTTGGGAAACTCCCAAATGTCCTTCAGGTTAGATAGTTTATTGAGTTCTTTATCTTGTGGTTGGTTTCTGGTATCCCCATGTCCTTAGGGTTTTAAGGAACCTCGTTGCCTTGCATACCATGGCAGTTTGTGATATCTGGCTGAGATCTGCATAAGAGTAATCTCCCGCATGACCTCCCCACTCCATTGTAATCTCTTGGCCAGAGTAATTCTATTTCGTTTTGTTTCTTTTCACACCAATCACAGCCTTGGGTTGTTGGATGAGACCTACCCATTTCATAACAGTGAGCTGGGCATGTCTGTGTGTCTGACTTAATACAGTAGCTCAGCCTTGGCAAACCCAACTACTTGCAGTGCCCGATACAATAGCACCAAGCCACGTGGCTACTGAGCACTCAAAATGGGCCCGTGTGACCAAGGAGCCCAGCTTTTCCCTTTATTCAATTTTGGTTTAAACTTAAATTTAAATAGGTGGCTACCTTATAGGACAGTGCAGCCCCGACATCAACATCAGCAAAGAGAGGCCCATCTCATGGTCTCATTCATTCTCCATGGTGTCCATTGATTAGAAATTCTTAAGGGGGAAAAAAAAAGGACATGGTAGCCACTGACTATTAGCTAGCTTCCTGGATTCTCCCTTACATGGAGCCATATCAGGTCTGTGGTTGATGTCAGTGCTCCTGGGTTCTGGGGCAAGTGGTGGCCTGGAGTTAAAGTTCAGGGCAGGGGTGCTTTGGGGGAGGTCCCCGCTAAACAAGGTGAGGGCTGGGAGCAGGCTCCAGCCTGGGGGATGTAGATGAGAAGGGTTGCTTGCCTCCAGCCAGACAGCCGGGACCAGAACCAGACTTTGGTTCCCAGGGACCCAAGGAGAAGGGTGGAGGGAGAAAGATGGGGGGGAGGAATGGATGTTTGGTGGGGGGTGCACCCCTTTCCCAAGTCTCCCCAGGTGCCAAGTGTGTGAGCAGCTGGTGCTTCCTTGATACCACTCGCTGGCGGGGAGTGTCCCTGAGGCTCTGGGGTCTGGCTCCCCTGAGGCTGTGGGTGACTGCACACCACCAGTGGGGGCCCACAGGATTGACACAAACCCTCAGGGTGCACAGACCTCACATAGTGGTGGGGGAGGGGAGGTTAGGTCAGCCTCCTGTCTGGGAGTGACCTATCAGAGCACACCCCCAGGAGAGAAACCTGTAAGAAAGCAGTGAGGGGGTGAGCACATGGAAAAGGGGCAGGGTGGGGGGGCGGCCTGACAGGTCTCCCCAGAGCACACTTTTCCCTGCAGAGCCAGCAGACGACAGACATCTAGGAAGCAACCTTTCTAAAAAGCTCGGAACTCCCCCAAAGCAGGATTTGATAGTAGGCAGCTTGCAGCTTGAAAGTCAGCATTCGCAGCAATGACAGTTTTCTCATTTTTTATTTTTATTTTTTTAATTGTAAAAACTTAATATACAAATATATATTCTTGACATAAAACATTCCATACATGGTATGCAATCGGTGGCTCACAATATCATCACATAGTTGTATATTCATCACCATGATCATTTTTTGAACGTTTGTATCACTCCAGCAAAAGAAATAAAAAGAAAAAACTCATACATCGATACCCCTCACCTCTCCCTCTTATTGACCACTATTGTTGCCATCTACCCAATTTATCTCACTCTTTGTTCTCCCTATTATTTATTTACTTTTTTTATCCATATTTTTTACTTACCCATCCATACCCTGGAAATAAGGAGCATCAGACACAGGGTTCTCACAATCACAGTCACATTGTAAACATTCTATCTTTATACAATTGTCTTCAAGAATCTAGGCTACTGGAGCACAGCTCAACAGTTTTAGGTACTTCCCTCCAGTCACTCCAATACATCATAAACTAAAAAGGGATATAGTATATAAGAATAACCTCCAGGAAAACCTCTTGACTGTTTGAAATCTCTCAGCCACTGAAACTTTGTCTCATTTCTCTCTCCCTCCTTTTGGTCAAGAAGGCTTTCTCGATCTCTTGATGCTGGGTCCCGGCTTATCCCAGGCTTTCTGTCCCACGTTGTCAGGGAGAGTTACACCCCTGGGAGTCATGACAGTGGGGAGACACAGTGGGGAGAGCAGTGAGTTCACATGCTGAATTGGCTTAGAGAGAGGCCACATCTGAGCAACAAAAGAGATTCTCTGGGGATGACTCTTAGGTCTAGTTTTTAGTAGGCTTAGCCTCACACAGGCATTTTAATATCTTCCGTTTCCCAAGCTAGCACAGCCTGGTCAGGTCGGTTCTCAGTTTTAGAGCAAGGCTGAGTGATCCAGATGTCTCTGAGACTCTTATAAACCCTTAGACCAAGTATAGATCTTTCAGAGTTTCTATTACAATTTTAAATATGGGGAAGTCAATATAGTTAAGTTTGCAGGGTCAAATTTTCTGTGCAGCGATGTCAGCTTGCAGATGACGTAGGGACATGAGCGGCCTCCATCTGAGAGACGGTCCATGTTCTCAGGACTTCCACGGCCTGGCAGCAGCGAGGCCTCTCCTGCTCAGACATGCTCAAAGCCAGAGAGGCAGCAGCCCATGTGTGCAGGGCGCTCTCCAGTGTGGGCTCCCCTGAGCCGCTTGCTCCCAGCCACTGCGGCCAGATCAGCTCCATCCACCCCCCTCTCCCAGCCCCCAATCCAAACCTGTCATTTTCCTCCTGGGCTTTGCGCCCAACCAAACACATTCTCAGCAGGACCCCTCGGGCTCTTTTCACCAGAAGAACGTGGCATTCTTCTCTGGGCCTCAAAAAATGCAAATATACAACTCGGTGCATTTGCCCAATCCTGAAACTGACCCTGTTTTCCAGCTGCCACCACGGGGGTCCTGGCAGGGATGAGTGTGTGTGTGTGTGTGTGTGTGTGTGTGTGTGTGTGTGCGCGCGCGCGCGCGGAGTGTGTTGAGGGAGGCGGGGCATGGGGAGACTCAGAAGTGAAACAGATTGCGAGATTTAACAGAAGCTCTGCTGAATTACTGGGGTCCACGTAGAGCAGCAGCTCTTTCTTGAACAGGTGGAGTGAAAACCTTCAATCACCACGTTCTTCTCAGACCCAAGAAGAGGGTCATCAGGTGGACGGTATTTATGTTCACGGAGCCAGAGAAGATGCTGCTGGGGGATGGGTAATGGAGACAACAGCAGGAGGCTGCTGGGGGGGGGGGGCTGGGAGAAAATATCAAAATGTTCCCTGCTGGGCTTGGAGAGATGAAAGGACAAGGATTCTGTTGGATTAGCACAAAAGTCCCGTGAGGAAGTTAAACGTTGGAGCTCTGCCCTCATGGCATTCTCTGCTAGGATCTACAATAATTCTGTCTCTAATGACAGATTTTAAATGTCATCACCCTTCCCCCACCCTGAACCCATCAGCTTCTCCTGTCTCTTGTGCCTTATGGTTGGAGGACATCACAGGTGGATTAAATTATGAATGGGGAGGCTCACTTAGGTCACACCTCCATTCTCCCCTTCCCTCCACCGAATGGGAGCCACTGGATTTCTCCCCAACTCTGCCCACGGTCAACATGCAGGGCTTGTTTCATTGCTGTTAAAATACCCTCCCCAGGGCTGGGGTGGTAAACAAAACACCCCATTCTGCCTGCCAATCCAGGCAGCCTGTTCAGTTGATGAGACACGGGACTCCTCACTCCACACTCGCCCTCCTCTGCTTTCTTCATCCCTGTATCCTGTGGGGGTGAGAGAAATGCCTTCTTCCCCACCTGCCACTGTGCAGCGCCTTGAGGGAACAGCTACGGATTTCCTAATCCCCACAGGCCTGTCAGTGCCAGCATTTTCTAGCCCCCAAGTTTGGCTGTCATATTTCAGTTTCCTCATCCACCATGTGGAGCTAACATATGTCTGTTTGCAGGATTGATGTGAGGATTAAACAAGATCAGGCAGGGAGGCCCCACCCGGATCAAGATGAAGGAGAAGTTTCAGGGATCCTTCCGCCTACAGAGGCTTTGAGCAACCAGCAACATCTGGCAGAAACACCTTTCTCAAAGCTCCAGAAAACAGTTAAAGGACTGCAGTAATAGGGCAAATGTCAAATGAGGAAAAAGCCACTTAAAAGCAATAGGGTCTCCTGAGGCCCCGGCTGGGCCCTCCCCTATGCCCTCCCTGGTCCAGTGTGGAGCCGGCCACACCCCCAGTATAAATCCCTGGTCCCAGTTCCAGAGTGAGCAGAGTAACCCTCATGTATGGATGAGGGGACACATATGTCTGGCCCAATCTGTATGGTGGTGGCTTGAGGAACTTACTGTCCCAGAACTTGCCCTGCAAATAGAGGGCACCTCACAGAGTACACCTACAAAACATGGTGGGAGAGCAGTCAAGTGGCTGCTGCTTGACTGGCAACGGCTTGCTGGCTGTAGTACAGTGCAGTATCTGGGACCGCGAGGAAACTCTTTCCTAAGGAAAAGGTGACATTCCTATCTGTGTTAACAAGGGAATTCCTGGGGACAAAAGTCCATGCCTATGCAAAGACTTACATGCTGAAAGGACCAGGGAGAATCCTATGCTTTGGCCTGGAGCTGTTCTCTAAACTCATTGTATGGATAAGCTCTGAGGGAGAGCACTCACACAGGTCAATCTGCAAATACTGGGACAGGTGTTCTCTTTTCTCTTTTTCTTTGTTAGGTCCTGATATTCAAGGAAAGCTCTGTCAAAAACACTAGCAAGATACAAGCTAAGGAACAGATGCTCCAGAGTCTAAATTCCAATGAAAACCCACTAAAATATTAAAATGTTCAGATTTCAACAAAAGGTTACAAAACATACAAGGAAACAGGAAGGATGGTGCAGGCAAAGAAGATCAAAGCATTAGAAACCACCAACAAGAAGGACTGGACCTAGGACTTACCAAAGACTTTTTTTTTTTAATTTTTTTTTATTAATTAAAAAAATTAACAAAAAACCATTAAGATATCATTCCATTCTACAACCAAAGACTTTTTAAAAACACTCCTAAATATGCCCAAAGAACTAAAGGAAATTAAGAAAACAATAAATGACCATATAGAGAATATCAGTAGAGAGATGGAAATTAATTGAACTGGGCTGAAGACCACAGTAACAGAAATAAAAAAATCCCTAGAGGGGTACACCAGCAGATTGGAGCTGACATAGCAGCAACAAAGAAAATAGCAGAGAATATGCAAACTAAGAGACAGAAAGTAGAGTTCAGTTTATAAGTGGGGGACAGGGCAATAGGGAGTTAATGCAGAATGAGTGAATGTAGGGTTTCTGATTGGGTGAAGGGAAATTTCTAGCAATGGGTTGTGGTGTGTGTTCAGCAACACTGTGAACGTGATTAATCCCACAGAATGGTGTGCCTGGGAGGGCTTGGGATGGGAAGATTTATGTTGTGTATATGTTTCCACAAAAAAGAAAGAGAATCTTGAAAAAGTTAGAATGGCCATAGCCCAAATACCCCTAAAAAGAAGGATAGAAAGATCAAAGGTGATGGTGGAGTTATACAGAAAAGATAGGATTTAACAAATGAATATGAATGCTGAATCATTAAATGGATTTTCTTTTAGTCTCCAGTATTTTAGAACAGCTAGAAGTAAAAATCTAAAATTATGGAATTGTAACCCACGTCAAACTCTGAGATATGTTCTCCAACTAATTGTGGTGCTGTACTTTGAAATTTGCAGCTTTTTTGTATATATGTTATTTTTCACAAAAAAAGAAGGAAAAAGAGTCGACCGTGATTATAAGGAAATATTTAAGCCTTCTATCCTCCTATATTCTGGAGCAGCTAGAAGGAAAAATATGAGATCATATGGTAGCCCATGATAAACTCTGGGATCTGTCCCGTAACCACTTGTTGAAGAGTGCTTTGAAAATTATTGCTTTTTTCTTTCTTTGCTTTGTGTATATGTTATACTATACAATAAAAAGTTAAAAATGAATAATAATCATAATAATGTCTGTATTTTAAAGCTTTAACTTTTGTGTGAGACAAAAGAAAAATGTTTATTTTGTCCAAAACAAACAAAAAAAAGAAAAACTAGATAATGACAGTTGCAGGCAACAGATGATACTGGATGGGATACAAAAATAGAGGAGAAAAGGCTCAAAATGACTTTTTGGGGCATAGGAAAAAATTAGAATATAGACTATAAGCTTTGCATCAATGTTGGGCTTCTTGAACTTGATAACTGCACTTTAAGGGATTATGTAAGTATCTATCTTTGTTCATAGGAAATGTACATTGAAGGATTATGTGTTCAATGACTATGATGTTTGCATCTTGCTCTCAAATGATCAAAAACAGATTATAGAGAAATAGGGGCGGTGCAAGGGTAGTTCAGTGGTAGCATTCTCACCTGCCATGTGGGAGACTGAGGTTCAATTCCTGGACCATGTATCTCCCAAAATAAAAAAAATAAAAATAAAAAACACCTTAAGCAGATAATCAAAAAGTATTAAAATATGGAACTATTAAACTTTACCACTAGGGAAACCCCTGTACTGTGTCAAACATTAGGGACACCCAAATCAATAGGCCATGCCCTTGATCCTGAGGCTTACTCTTGTGAAGCTTATGTAGGTAACAGAGAAGCTTAGACTACCTATAGTATGCCTAAGAGTCACTTCAGGAGGGCCTCTTTTGTTGCTCAGATGTGGCCTCAGTTTCTCTAAGCCCAACTCTGCAGTGAAATCATTGCCCTCCCCCCTACATGGGGCATGACATCCAGGGGTGAAAGTCTCTGTGGTGGTGTGGGATATGACTCCCAGGGATGAGTCCAGCCCTGGTACCATGGGATCAACAATGCCATCCTGACCAAAAGGGGGAAAAGAAGTGTATCTAATGACGTATCAGTGACACAGAGAGTTCAAATAGAGTTGAGGGGCTACTCTGGAGGTCACTCTTATGCAAGCTTTAGTTGGACATTGTTATCTATCATAATTTGCCAAACCCCAACCAAAATTATTCTAGTCAATCCTAAAGAACACCTAGGGCAATATATAAGAGTCTACAAAAGTTCTATGCACTAGGGTAACTTTCCAGAAATCTACAACCTCTAGATGGGTCCCTGGACCAGATAAGTCCTGAAACCTCCAGGGCCCAGCCTCTCCAGAACATCAGCTAGTCTCATCTCCCTACCCCCATATTGTTGACAGCCCCTTTCAACATGAAAAATTAGAATGGCTATAGCCCAAATACCCCTAAAGAGTGGGATAGAAAGATCAAAGGTAATGGTTGAGTTATGCAGATAAAGTAGTATTTAACAAATGAATATGATTGCTGAATGATTAAATTGATTTTCTTTTAGTCTCCAGTATCTTAGAACAGCTAGAAGTAAAAACCTAAAATTATGGAATTGTAACCCATACCAAACTCTGAAATCTGTTCTCCAATTGCTATGCTGTGCTTTGAAATTTATTGCTTTTTTTGCATAAATGTTATTTTTCACACACACACAAAAAGTATTTATTCCTTCTAGCCTCCCATGTTCTGGAGCAGCCAGAAGGAAAAATCTGAGATGATGGTACGGGATCCTATGACAAACTCTGGGATCTGTCCTATAACTACTTGTTGAAGACTGCTTTGAAAACTATTGCTTTTTTCTTTCTTTGCTTTGTATATGTGTTATACAATAAAAAAAAGTTAAAAAAAGAAAATAAATAGATGAGAGACAGAATGACATGGCAAAAGTGGCAAAATGTTAAAATGGGTGGATCAGGGTATCTGGGGGCTGGTGGTATATTGGAGCTCTCTGTATGGGGTTTGTATTTTTTATTATAATTTTAAAATAAAAAGTTTAAAAAAGATAAGAGGGAGGATTTGTACATAGTGAACATAGTAGATATATCATGATCATTTTTATTCTTGCTTTATGCCAGTGTTCCTGTCCTCTAGGGGGTGCCATCTACAGGAGCCCATCGTGAGTTCTCCTATCTGGATACCTGGTCTCCCTATCCCCTTTCTATACCTTCTTCATTCCTCTCCTCCCTCCAATATGACACTAGCTCCTCCTTTTTTTTTTTTTTCAACTATGTGAACGCTAACTCCACTTGATCCTTGCCCATAGGAATGCTGGGTAACGTAGGTGATTCCTTTTACCACCAGAAGGCCTGCAGTTTTAAGTTTTAAACCAGAAGCCAGCAAACTTTTTCTGTAAAAGCCAGAGAGTAAATATTTGGGGTTTAGTGGACCATACTTTATTTACAAAAACAGGTGTTTTTGTAAATAAAACAGGTGGGCTAAATCCAGCCTGCTGCCTGTATTTGTACAGGCCACACACTAAGAATGATTATTACATTTTTAAATGTTTAAAAGAAGAATGAGGAGGTGGAGGAAGAGGAGGAGGAGAAGGGGAAATAGAAGAACATTTCGTGACATTAGAAAATTAAGTGAAATTCAAATTTTGGTGTTCATAAATAAAGGTTCATTGGAACGCAGCCACGCTCGCTCATTTATGTATGGTCGGTGGCTGCTTCTGCACTACAGAGCTGAAGTAGTTGTGAAAGACACCGTATGGCCTGCAGAGCCTAAGATATTTATCACCTCATCTTTTACAGAAAATATGGGCTAAGCCCTGCTCTACGTAATCAACGTTAGTGATTAATATCCATCACCCATGAATATATAGTGGACGAGCTCATGTTTGCTGTCCAGAACATCAGTGTAAGTCCTGGATGGATACATAGAGATGTTCTGTTCACTCACCTGTAAAATGGGTCATAGTGCTATCTCATGATCACAGAATTAAATGACTTAACATGCAAAAAGCAGCCGGAAAAGGCCCAGTATTACAAGTGCTAGGTAAATGTGAACTCTAAACATGTCAACGTCCAGGTATCAATTTTAAATGAACACAGAAAACAAAGGCTTCTTCCTCCTAATTTATTTTGGAATGTGTTGTAAACAGTTGAAACATCCCTTTTAATATCTCTCTGGCTTCACCAGGATCGGATGACATGACAGATTCTCCTTCATAGAAGGTACGAGTGACGCAGCACGGGAGGGCCATTTGGCATCTGTCCCTCTTCAGCAGGGGCCACTGCACTGAGAGGCACCTGGCTTTCAGTAGAACTGACTCATGCTTCTTGGGAGAGAGGTGTCCAAACCACTGTTCATCCATATTTCCTGAATGATCTGCTCTCTGCGCTCAATCCTTTCTGCCAGCTCGGCAGCCTCGACGGAACTGTAGACGGGATACGAAGTCCTACAGAACCCCGACAGCTCCCTGGGGAAATCGGAGTCAGAGGAGTCCTCCTCGTCCTCCTTGTCCCTGCTGTCTTCCTCGGCCTTGTCGCTTCCCGGCACCAGCTGCTCCCTCCCCAGCTGCAGCTCCCGGAAGTCCTTGGCGCAGGACCCCCTGATGACCAAGGCGCCCAGCGTGAGGACCAGGCCGAGGCACACGCTGGACACAAACAGCAGGGCGGCCCTCTCGGGGTGGGCTGTGGGGAGAAGAGAACATATCAGGAGCTGGGCATTGCTTGGTGGGCTTCTCCAATCCAAAGGCTCACACAATCAGGTGTCTGCCCAGGCAGGCAGCTAACTGAGAGCAGCGGTCCTGCACAGCATCTTCAAGACCATCCACAGCTAAATGACCACATATCCTCTTGGATTGAAAAAAAAAAGTTGGGGTATATATATATATATATATATATATATATAGAGAGAGAGAGAGAGAGAGAGAGAGAGAGAGCGCCAATATATATATGTATATGAAAGGACAGAGCAGAGGGATTCAGGAGCCAGATTCCCTGTATCCAAACAGATCTGCTACTCACTCACTGTGTGACTTTGGGCAACTTACTTAACCTCTCTGTGCTTCAGTTTCCTCATCTGTAAAATGGAGGTAATAGCACCTTCCTCACTGAGCTGTTATGATGAAAGGAGTTAATTCCTATAAAGCTCTTAGAACACTCCCTACACTGAGTAAATGCTCAGTAAGGTGTCAGCTTTTATTAGTAGATTCCGAAGAATTAATTTATATATAAAGTATACCTATGAAGATGAGTGCTAATATTGTAGCTGCTAGTAAAGCTTCACTATCTTCTTTTTTTACTTGAAAAATATAAACGTTCTAGCCACTTTTCCTGCATCAAAGTGGATTGTCAATATAATAATAGAAATAAAAATTATGCGACTATGTACTATGTGTCCCAGTCTAAATCCTTACATATGTCTACCCCTTGCATTAACCCTGTGCAGAAAAGACTAGTATTCTTTTCATCATATGGTTGTGGATGCCTTGAAATGTTTGCTCTCCCACTTTGGGAAACAATGGTCCAATTAACTTCCTTGTAATAAGGGTTAGGATTTGGAAAGGTTTCCTGTAAATGGCCAGATAGTAAATATTTTAGGCTTTGTGGGGAAATACGATCTCTGTAGCTGCGACTCTACCATCGCAGAAACAAAGCAGCCAAACACAATATGGAAACCAATGGGCGTAACTGTGTTCTAATAAAACTTCATTTACAAAACAGGGCTGGGCTGGATTTGGCCGGTGGGCTGGAGTTTGCTAACGGCTGATGTAGATGCTCAAGCTGAGGCCTGGTGGTGGGGGAAGATGCCCTGGAGGTCATTTGGTCTCTTTAAGCAGAGCCGGGCTCAGAACCCAGGTCTTGAACTGTGAGTTCCTTAAAGGGCATGATGTATTTGGTACCCCTGGTGCTTGCAGGCTCCAGGCACAGTGCCTCCCATTTTATTACAGGTGAATAATGAAGACTGCTTTCATCACCACCTCTGTCCTTCCCCAGGGGTCCAGGCTGGAGTTTAAAGGCTCGAGGGTTGTTAAATTTCACATACAGTCAAGTGAACCCACCGCTCTGATCTGTTGGGAGAAATCTAACTGGTACAGCTTATCTTCTTGAAACTCAAAACCTCCCTATTTCTGCTTCCTTTGCTTGCAGCTTAAGCCATCTATGAAGTTGCTGGACTCAGATATGTTTTTCTTTGTGCTCTCTTCCCTACTAGTACACTCTCATTGCAGTCTTTGAGAGAGAGGAATTGTAATTCAAAATTTATTTTGGCTGGGGGAGTTGCCAACGTTGACAGATGGTTGAGTTTTATCTGTAGGGCTCTTAATAATGATATATTTTAACTATGATGTCGCTAGGGTCAAGGTATTTTGAAGATGTGGTCTCATATAGTCATGTGTCCTTTGTGAGAGAAGGAAGGGCTATTTTCATTTCTGGAAGTGGTGGCAGAATGAATATTTGGAGCCCCGATACTTGGGACAAATCATTAAAAAATAATATACGAAAAGATGGGACCAAAACTTGGAGCACTGGTGTAACAAGAAAATCTTTTCTCCCTCTCTGACCTTGTTGGGGATTGAATCATGTGCCACATAAAGACATTCAAGTTGTAATCTGCATTCCTGTGGGTATGAACCCATTTGTAAATAAGACCTCTGCAGATGTTATTATCGGTTAGGATGTGGACTCTTTTGTGAAGAAGATTCTTGAAGAGCCTATTTAGATGAAGCCAAATTGAGTGAGGGTGAGCATTCAGATGACTGGCATCCCTATAAACAAAGGAAATTTGGAAGCAGTGTCCTGGAAGTCAGAAGTCAGGAGTCAGAAGCAGCCAGAAATCAGAGGAAATCATAGGAGTGGACACAAGAAGAGAGAGATCACTGTGTGACACTAC
The DNA here is from genome assembly GCA_004026745.1 of Myrmecophaga tridactyla. Lineage (NCBI taxonomy): Eukaryota > Metazoa > Chordata > Mammalia > Pilosa > Myrmecophagidae > Myrmecophaga > Myrmecophaga tridactyla. The sequence continues at coordinate 5,169 of PVIY010025969.1, read as the reverse complement.
AGACTCTGGGAGAAAGCACGGCCCTGCCCATTCCTGGATGTTAGACTTACAGCCTTCAAAATTGCAGGACAATAAATTCCTACTGTTCAAGCCCACCCACTGTGTGGTGTTTGTCAAAGCAGCCCTGGCAATCTAAGACACTTCTGCTGCAGAGGAGATGGAAGCATCTGCTGGGAGTGGACGCAGTACCTTTTACCAACGATTCTGACTTCACCCTCGCCTTCCTTCCCTTTGCACCTTCCTCCTTTCCTCTGCTGCACCCCATCCCCCATCTCCCAGACATCTTTCCTCTCCATCCATCTAATTCTCATGGCTCTCTGTTACCAGTTTTCAACGCAACTAAAATTCAACTCCTTGTGTTTGGAAAACCTAAACCCTGACCCATTGGCGGACAGGAATCACTTCCAGTGTTTGCCAGGAGTGGATGCAGAAACGGATCCCACCCAGGTAACATTTTCCACACTCCTACTGTTCAGTCCAAGGCTAGTTTTGGGCAGAAAGAATTCCATCCTGGTCAAGCTTCCAAAGAACAACGATTCCCCAAAGCCCCTGCCTCTCCTTTTAGCTCTACCCCACTTTCCTCAAGAGGTCATCATCCCAGAAATGGTGCATGCAGAGAAGCAGAGTCCACACACATAGACAGAGGAGGGTTCATGTCTGGCTTTCCCCGCTGACAGCCACGTAACTATGGACAAGCTACTGATCTCCTTTTCCTTTATTATTTTTTTAAGGGCTCCAGATGGATAGAATTCAGCATAATCCTCAGGACATGACACACTTTCTTCATTGGTTTATATATGGTCCTCCTTTGTGGTTATTTAATTAGTTGCTTTTAATAATATCCTAAGCCACCTGTGCTGTGAATAAGCAACCCACCCTACACATGGAAATTAGGGCCTGGACAACAATCTGTGGTTCCCCACACTTTCTAGTTCCATGATCTTGCCTCTCACCATCATGGTAACCACCATTGGAGATTCCAGGTTCATTATTCCCCTGTTTGCCTTTTTATACAGTGCATCACACCTCCATGCATTTCAAAACATTTTATTAAAAGGGTATGTAATGTTACAGGTAGCGTCTGGGACTTTTTTTTTTTTTTTTTGCCTACTTGGTATTATATCGCTAAGATCCATCTATAGTGGGTGGATGCATCCATCCTTGTGATTGCTTCGTTTCAAATGCTGTCACCTTGGCAATACCCAAGTATTCCCTCACTCCCCTGCTGGTGGGTATGGGGTTGTTGCCAGGTGCCTGCTCTTGTGAACGCTTGTAGCCATGAACGTCCTTTAAGTGTCCCTGGTGTACATGGGGAAATGCTACTCTTGAGTACCGACCTAGGAGGGTGTGTTAGTTAGATTCTGTTGTCAACTTGGCCAGGTGAAGGTACCTAGTTTTGTTGCTGCAGACATGAGCCAAAGGTATGTGAACCTCATCTGTTGCTAATTATATCTGCAGTCGGCTAGGAGGCGTGCCTGCTGCAATGAATGTTTGATTTAATTGGCTGGTGCTTAAATGAGAGAGCTCAATGTAGCACAGCCCAAGTAGCTCAGCATACCTCATCACAGCACTCGCAGCTCAGCCCAGACCTTTGGAGATGCAGAAAGAAATCACCCTGGGGAAAGCTGTTGGAACCCAGAGGCCTGGAGAGAAGGCCAGCAGAGACCATCCTGTGCCTTCCACGTAAGAAAGAACCTCAGATGAAAGTTAGCTGCCTTTCCTCTGAAAAACTAATGAAATAAATCCCCCTTTATTAAAAGCCAATCCGTCTCTGGTGTGTTGCGTTCCGGCAGCTGGCAGACCAGGACAGAGGGTGATGGCTAGGGTACATGAAAGCCAACCTGGCCAAAGTGTTTCCCAAAGTCTCTACAAAGTATGAAAGAGGGCAGCTGCCGTGGCTCAGCAGGCAGAGCTCTGACCTGCCATGCTGGAGGTCTGGAGTTCGATCCCTGGTGCCTCCTGCCCATATGCAAATTAAAAAAAAAAAAAAAGTATGAAAGATCTGGGGAATCCTCACCTTCTCAGGCACTCAGCACTAACAGACTTTTTACATTTTTTCCCAGTCAAATGGGTGTGAGATCATAGCTTATTATGGTCTTGATTTGCATTTCTTTGATCACAAATTACATGCATATCTCTTCACAGGCATATGTATTTTCCCTTCTCAAAATGCTGGTTCACGTCACTTGCCCATTTTTTCCTACTGAGTCCTTTTTGCTTTTCCTTTGCCATTTAAAGACTAAATATGTTTTTGCATTCTTGATTATTATCCTTTGACAGTATACATTGAGTGAATATCACCTCTACCCCCTGGTGAGTAGCTATTATTTTTAAATAGGTTGCAGGAAGGTGTCTTTTGAGCTAGTTTATTTATCTGAGAAAAAGAGGTAATAATACTGTTCTTCTCTATTCTTCCTGCATCCTAACAGGGCTCCCTGTCTCCTCTGTGCCCCTGTCAATCCATCTTCCTGCAACCTATTTAAAAACACTCATTATGGCTCTTCTTAAAAGCCATCAATGTTTTTCATCCTCTCATACACTTGACAATCAAATCCTCACCATATCTGTCCAGGCCACCTTCTCCAATTCATCTCAAAACAGTTTTCCCTTTATTCTCTGCTCTCCAGCCACAATGGCTTCCTTCCCATTCTTGGGAAGCTCCAGATATCTACGTGCCTTGGTGCTTTTGTACATGCTGTTCCTTCTGCCTGGCCTCTGTCCCTGGCCCCCTACCATCAAGGGGTTCTATCCAGGTACCCCTATCACTCAGTCTCAGAGCACAACTCACAATTGCCATTTAATCACTGAGCGTTTAATCCTTCCTCTCCCAATGGAATGCCCTCTCCAGGAGGGCAAGGGCTGAGTCCATCTTATTCTGTGCCAAATCCCCACTGTCCAGTGCAGTCTCTGTGGCACTGGAGACATTACACAAATATTTGCTGAGCATATGTAAGGAGGAAAGTGTGGATCTAAAGCACTGGGCTTGGTGCCATGTGGATGGGGGCTGCATAATAGCTAGTCTCCTTTCTCCCCTTCCCTCCCCCATCTCCTGAGAAATGGGGTTCCTGGATTCTACTGTCAGGAGAGCTTCTCACTCATCAAACAGAGGTCAGGTACCTCCTGACAAGCATTCACACTCTAGGTACATCCACATCAATTCCACAGTGAACCAGAGATCAAAGTTGGAGAACACAGGCATTTCTTGGCAATCTCATTGGAACAAGAGCTTATCATCTGAGCACATTATGTTGAAGTATGGAATCACCAGGTGTTGGTCAGATGGAACCTCAAAGATGAGCTGGCCCAGTCCCTCCTTGGTTGCTTGTGCAAGGCCACCACACGCTGGGACGTAAGCACAGCCAAGGCTCTCTCCTTAGCATCAGGCTTGATGCCAAAGTCACCTGATCTGTTTTTTTGAATCAGTTTGACCACTTTAGACTTAGGCGACCCCATTTCCTCTTATATCATCTGGAAAAGTAAAGGAATGATGCTCCTTGTGGCTAAAATCTTCCTATTTTGTTATCGTTGCTAGTGTTCTAAATTGACCCTGGTTCATTGCAGGCTAGAGTGAGTGGCTTTAATGTTGCTATTTGTGGTAGGGTCCAGGGAATCCCTGAATTACAGCCTAGGTCTCGAATGGTCCCTTTCTGCCCTAAAGGATCTAGGGCTGGCAAAAAATCCAGCTTAAATTTATTCAAGTTCAAATAAGACACCCCAAGGCTGGGGCATGGCTTCCACAGCTAGCACAGGGGGTAGGGTCTGAGGTCCCTCCAGGCAAAAGCTCAAAGTGTACGGGGCCCTAGTCTGATAGGCTCTTAGGGATGTGATAATAATTCAACTTTCTGTCATGGAACAAAAGACTGGAGACCGTGGGAAAACATAAGAATCTACACCTATGTGACAAGGCGGTGCTGATTTCCAATTGTCCTCCCAGACACGATCCTGTAACTGACTTTGACTTTGGAATGTGTTTTTATACTTCATTTCAATATGGGTTTGTCTGATAGCCCAAGGTTCTTTTCATATGAAACAATGATGCCTCTTCAACTCAGGAGAAAGTGCAAACCTGTCTTCTCTTCCCAGTGGCCTCCCACATGGGGTAAAACTAAGGAGAGGTGGGGGCTTTGGGGAATGGTTGTTCTTTGGAAGCTTGACCAGGATGGAATTCTTCCTGCCCAGAACTGGCCCTGGACTGAACAGTAGGAGTGTGGAAAATGTTACCTGGGTGGGATCCATTTCTCCATCCACTCCTGGCAAACACTGGAAGTGATTCCTGTCCGCCAATGGGTCAGGGTTTAGGTTTTCCAAAAACAAGGAGTTGAATTTTAGGTGCATTGAAAACTGGTAACAGAGATGTACCTGCCAGTTCACAGCAGAGTCTGCTAGAAGCTGAAAATGCACACGTGTCACAGTCCCAAGGGGCAGGGGCAGTGACCAGAAATTAGACTCCCAAAGGCATGCCTAGGGACACAAAGCCACATGCTATAAAATGCTCGATAGCTAGGGTGGGAAAGTCAAGTTCTCAGCCAAGACTGTCTAAATACATCACCTCAGGGTACAATGTGTCAGGGGACAATGGTCCACACTGATCAGCTAATAAACTGCCTTCCAATGAACCCCCAAAACACACACACACACACACACACACACACACACACACACATCCCTCCCTCTCCATTTTATCTAATTGCAAAAGTTTTCTATAAGCTTCTTCAGACCCACAATCTGCATGCTAGAATGAATTCAAGGAGTAGGTCTGCATTACTGAAATAAAGGTTAAGTTCAAACACCTTTGAGAAGTTGCCTCACCACCTCCCAGATCATTTAAATGCCTAAAAGAAAACCATTCATCAGATACCTCTGGGCCACCCCCTGTCTGTTCCACTAAACCCCTGTGTTTTTTATCACAGGACACTTTCCAGCAGCAACGAGAGGGGCCCTTGGAATCGTCTACACTCGCTGTTGGCCGCTGCCTGCTTAGGTGGAAATGGGCTCATCCGGACAGCAAGCTCCACATGGCAGGTTCACTGGCCTGCGGTGCAGGGAGGAGGCTGTGAGGCTGGTGACCCCTGGGCAAGTGCAACGTGCCAACCATGTCGAGGCCACCCAGAGGGAAAGAGAGGGTGCTCGGGCAATTCTGCCAAGGAAATTCCTGGGCAATTCCACAGG
>PVIY010025968.1:0-35990 GCA_004026745.1 Myrmecophaga tridactyla | reverse complement strand
GGGGTGGGGGTTGGTCAGGCAGGGCAAAAACGAGAGGGTAGAGAGCCAATGAGACTGGTGGTCAGGTAGGTCTCTAGAGTTCAGAATGTATTCTTTATTTATTTTAAAATTATTTTATTTACCTATTTTTAATTATTGGTGGAAGCAAAAGAAGTCCTCCCATTTTTCAATTCCTTCAGAAACGAAAAAGAGTGGCAAGGACATAATCTCAGAATAAAAATATAAAACTGTAATCAATTCAGCTTTTTAAAAGCCTCTCAATTGAGTTTTAATTCCTCTCAATTTCCTGGGGACCAGTAAACACTTCATCACAACCTAAGCTCTAAAGAACAGAGGGTGGAGGGTGCACAAGTGGTTCAGTGGAGAATGCCCGCCTTCCATGCAGGAGACCCAGGTTCAATTCCCAGACCATGCACCCAAAAACAAACAAACAAAGAACAGAGGGTGGACATTCCAGCAAACCGTGTCCTTTAACAATGGACTTGACGTTGATGCACCTACCAAGTTCAGACCCCCACTTCATGGTCGGCTGACCATATGTCTTAGTTTGCTTTGAACAGTCCTGATTTGAGCTTGTTTTTCCTACATAATTATTAGCAGTACCTTCTTTCATCCTCCTAAAAGTCTGGGTTTGGATGATAAATTATGACACCACACCACTGTATTAGTTAGGGTTCTCTAGAGAAACAGAATCAACAGGAAATATCCATAAATATAAAATTTATAAAAGTGTCTCACGTAACCATGGGAACGTAGAGTCCAAAATCTATAGGGCAGGCTGTGAAGCAGACGACTCCAATGGAGGGTCTGGACAAACTCCACAGGAGAGGCTGGCTGGCCAATGCAGGAGGAGAGAAACTGTCTCCTCTGAATACTCCTTGAAAGCCTTCCATTGATTAGATTAAACATCACTCATTACAGAAGATACTCCCCTTGGCTGATTACAAATGGAATCACCTGTGGATGCAGCCTATGTGATCATGATTTAATTCTATGAAATGTAGCAACAGACAGGCCAGCACTTGCCCAACCAGACAAATGGGTACCACCACCTGGCCAAGTTGACACATGAACCTGACCATGACACACCAGTTAAAGATGTTGCGGCACAATTTTAGGTTTTCTCCATTCAATGGTTGATTGGGATAAATTCATTTCTCAAGCTACCTATTCCAAGTACAAATACTGTATTGTCCACTTTGATTTCCCCAATATCTTGTGAAGTATGCAGAAAAGAAATTCCTATCCCCATTTTATAGGTAAGAAATTGAAAGTGGAGAGCAGTTTGATGACTTGTGTGGAGAGCAGTTTGATGACTTGTCCAAAAGAAACTAACTAATAAGTACTTCTTCCTGGTTAGGGATCAGCTCTTTGGACTTTATCTTCATTCTTCTTTCCACAACATTGCATAGGTTTTACAACTGTAGGCATTTTGAAAATGTTTTATTCAGGTAAGAGGATGAACTGAAGTAGAATGAAGTTAATTACAAGGTAGGTCAAAACAAAAAAAAAATTAAAGTAAGCTTCAAGGTGTTTAGTTTTACAAATATAAAACAATAGCAGATTTTGTTTTGTTTGTGAGTGTTCTCTTACTGAAGTAATCCAGGCAAAAGCTTGGAGGTGGTATCTATAACCTCAAAGATATTTCTGTCATATTTTGTGGCTTTATTCTAAAAATTGACATTAAAAAAATTCAGTTACATTACACTTTAAAAGCAGCTACTAAAACACCCCCACATGTGTACACACAAATGACTAAAAATTTTCTGAAAGGGCATACAAGGAACTGAAAAATTTTCTTTTGAAATGAGATCAGGAGTGGAGAAGAGTTATATTTAAATATTATTTGTTGAATTGTTGTATCAAAGGTATGTTTTGCTTTTATAATAAAAAATATGTTGAAAACATTTAAAGGAAGCATTTACCAAGTAATAAGAAGGGTTCTAACTTTATTTTTCCTATGTAGGCAGTCAATCATAGAAGAAAATGTCAGATTCTTTTGGAAAAAACATCTGAATGAAACAAAAAGCTAATATTTGAGAATAAATATCAGTTTTTCTTTAGATGGACTGTATAGTGAGTGAAGATATCTGAATGAAAATATTTTTTAAAATGTCATTTATTTGGCTCAGAGAGTGTGGTTGGTAGACAAGGGTAGGATTTCTGGGTGGTTGGTTCTAGTACTAGTATTTACTCAATGCCATGCCCCCGATCTGAGGGTAAACTTCAATATTTCAATAGTATTTTTACTAATGCTTAGGGATCAAAGATAGGATGGAGACAAAATTTCTATTCAACATATATTCAACCAACATTCATTGAATGCTGACTACATAGAAGGTGCTGGTCTTGGCTCTGGATAACGCACTCATATTCAGCTGAACAGCTCCCTGCCCTGTGCAGCTTACAGTCTAGTATAAGAGACTGACAACAAACAAATAAATACACAGATATATATATGGAATTACAGACTGTAAATGTGAAATATCATGAAGCAATAAAAAGGTACAGTCCTAGAGAATAAATGAATGAAGACACTATAATGCACATTTGTTTTGCCAAAATAACAAAAATACCTTATCTTTTATTTTCTTCTCTGCAGAGAGGTAAGGGACCAAGAGTGGAAAGGAGATGGGATTCCATCAGAAGGGTCGAGTTCTGGTTCCAATACAAAATAGTACCATGACTGTTAAATTGGCAAATATTTTAAGCCTCAATTTTTTAGTCTACTTTCCTCAATATAACAACCTCGGTATAAGGTTGTTCTGAAAAAAATAAGGCAAAACTAAATAATGCAAATAAAATGCTATAAAGTTCTATGATTTATTCTCTCAATGAACATTTACTGAGTACCGACTTTGGGTTAGACAACTGTGCTAGGAACTTGCAATATAATTTTCAAGATTCAGGCTGTACTTAACAAAGAGTTCTTCTCTGATTTGGAGAGATAGACAAGTATATGCAACTATGTGCCTGCATGTGTGTTAAGGTTTTTGTTTTGGTGGTGGTTGTTCATTTTAAAGGCTGCCTTTTACATAAAAGGCAAGTAAAAAGCTCACATAAAAACCTCATTTTTAAAGCATTTTCAAGGTTTTGCCCATGAGTTAGTAGAGAAGCAGCCCAATCTTTTCATAATTTCTGTTTTATTACCTTGAACGATGAGAATAAATGTTTACATGGTGATGCTTTAGCTCAACAATTGTAATGCCATTTGAATTACAAAAGATTAATCATTAGTATAAATCTGCTTGAGAGATTTTTGTTTGTATTTTATAGATTTGAAAACCATGTAATTCACATATAATAAAAAATGGTCACCCTCTAGAATTTCAGTTAGCTATAGGGCACTATTCCTGGATGACACTGTCACATAAATGGGCTTTCTCTATTAAAAAAGAAAAACGCTTTTTGGTTTAAATTATGGATCACAGAAAGTAAAGGGTTTGGGGATGAATTGAAAAATGATTTTGAGAAACTTTTAAAGAAAAGAGTGAGTTGGAAAGATTATTCCTACACTAGGATTTCTTGGAATTGAAGCAGAGTTTTTATCTATTTAAGTTAAAAGGAAAATAGAAACTTAAAAATATTTCTTTTACACCTTTTTGAATAGACTTCACTGTGTAACTCAGTCATTAGCAGTTATTTGGTTCGCAAGTTCTGCAATTGGTTTTCCTGAAGGAATCGAAGTTTTATGCCTGAATTGATGAGATATTTTGATTTGTTATCTGTATATATAGCCTTAGATGCTCAGAAATCACCCATACCCACCAACCCTCTCAAATGGCCTATTTCTTTTTCAAAATCTGTCTCACATGCTTACTTGTGTTTAGTTTGATCTTTATAAGACATCTTATAAAAAGGCTACCTGCAAAGTGTAATGCTTAAAAAAATTAATGGGATATAAGGGGACATTCTCAAGCAAACCAAATAAACAACACAAAGAAGTGAATAAAACTTCTCAAAAATTCATCTTGGTGAGTTTGTAGCAATTTTTCAAATCTGTATTGCCTTATGTTCTTCCATACCAACCTTATTCTGTTTAATTGGGACCTATTCCTTACTGTTTCTGGGTTACTATAGTTCACTGCTTCCTCCCTTTTCTGTTACAACTTGGCTTTTGTTGTCAGCATGAGGTGAAGTGATATGGCTTTTAAATATTTCCTTACTGATAGTTCTTGTTATGAATAAGGTGGGGGGGACAGAAGCCCAAACTATTGCTAGGAAGCTCACGCATTATTAGTTGGTAATCATCTCCCGCCTGAATTGTAAACTCCCTGAGAGCAAGTATCAAGCCCAGGACCTAGTATGGTGCCTGGTATCTGACAGGTGGGTGTGCAATAAACAGTGATCGGTACATTAATCACCTGAATGTTGGCTCTTGCTTATGTGCATGATGCAGGCTAACTGTATAAACATGGCAAGATCACTGGGCTGGGAATCAGGGAAACTGATCGACGGAATCACTTGGCCAACAACTAGGTACAATACTTAGAAAAATACTTTGTTGTTCAGAGTGTGATTTTATAATTTTAAAATGATGACCTTGGACCAGATCACTACTTTGAAAATGTTCTTGTTTCTTGATTTTTGTTTAGTAATGGAACATTCTTTTCAAATGGCATCTTAAGTGGAATGCCAACCGTTCTTTATACGACTAGTAAAAGCAGAAGAAATTTGGTTTGAAACAGGACCAGAACCCCATCCCTCCTTTTCGGCTACCCTCTCCTCTCCCCCTGCAACTTCATCCAGGGTAAAGCTTAAGGCATCCTTTTTAGAACCCTAAGGCTCCAGAGGACCTAATTTGAAAGCCAGTGGACTTACTCATCTTAAAGGTCCTTGTATAAAAAAATGTTATGACCAACATAAAGAGATATTGTAAGGAAGAAAGAACACAAGAGCTCTCAGTAATAGCTGGAACCAAACAGTGGCCCAGCCTTTCTATGTGACCTTGTGGTTCAGTTTCTTTGTCAAATGAACTATATTTCCTACTAATGGCATGCTGACCAGTGACTACATAATTTAAAAGGCAATTGTTCTGGTTATCTATTGTTGTAAAACAAACTTTCCAAAGCTTGGTGGTTAAAACAGCATCTGAGGATTTTGTGGGGTAGGACTTCAGGCAGGGTTCCCCTGGGTTTCTTTTGTTTGTTTGCTTGATGTTGCTCATCTGGAAAATGGGCTGGTCCAGAGGCGCCAAGACGGCTTCACTCACATGTGTGCCTCCTTGGCAGGACTGGACGGCGGGAGTCTAGACATGTCAACCAAGGTGCCCTCACCAGGACTTCCAGAATGGCAGTTTCAGGGTGGTCAGATTTCTTACATGGTGACTCAAGGTGCCAAAAAGAATGTTCCAGAAAACAAGACAGAAGCTGTGTGGCCTTTTATGGCTTAGCCTTGGAAATCACAAAGCATCCCTCCTGCCATCTCTATCAGTCGGAGCTGTCACAAGCCTGCCAAGATTCAAGAGAGGGAAAGAGAACTGACTTCTCAATGAGTGCTGAGTCCAAGAATTTGTAGTCATGTTTTAAAGCTGCCACAGTTATTCTACTATTCAGTATCTGTCTTATTTCTGCAGAAGTCTGGAGAGAGTCAATGAAGATGAGCAGGCTTGAGTAACACATTTCTAATCCACTGTAATAGGTTCGAGATATTGTGAAGGAGTTCACACTTTCTTGAACATTTTGTATCAGTATTAAAGGTACCAAGCCCAACCAAATGGATCTCTAGTGTTCTATGCTTCAGACAAGCCTTGCACCTGTGCTATGGAATGTTTTTTGGCAGAATTCTTTGCTATCAGAATCACTCAATATAAACAAGTCTCCTCAAGTTAAGATGTCCTATATCACTCCAGCATTGCTAGGATATTGAAAACAGAACATGCATATTTGGAAAGTTGCTTTTAAAATGTGAATGTAAGCGTTCCTTGCATATAGGATTCATTACGCCACCTAGAACCATTTGGATATGTGCTCCTGCCTCCCTATACCTCTAAAAACAAATAAGTTCAAACTATAGACATTATGTTGTCTGGGGAAACAAATTGAAAGCCCTTCTGGACCCAGCTGACTCTTTTCAAAAATATGTTATTATATTATGTGGAAAGAGAAGGTGAAAGTGTTTAGGAGCCAAAATTACATATTGTCAGTTGATAATGATAAATGGACTTGTCTGGGCTCTTTCTAAAATATGGAAGGTAATAAGGAGTCTTGTTTCACTATGCAAAATGATTATTTTTACCTCTGTTAATTCCACGTGTTGCCTGGAGAATTCCTTTCCTGGAATGGAATATATAACTTAGAATATGTAAAGCCACATAAGGAAAAATGATGTCAGGAGTCAGGTTACTTTGGTGGAGAATTGCCACAGAATTTTTTCACAAACCTAAATATGAAAGATATTTCTAGTGTCTCACACAAGACTGCCTTGCACTAAGTGGTCAGCAGTCAGGAAGGACTTGACCACCTAAATGTCTCTTTTAATCATCACAGCAGTTTCTAAAACTACCAGTACATATTAAGCCCTTTTTTAAAAATTAAGGTAATGGGTTAACTAGAGGTTCTTACAGTTCTGAAGTGAGGTAATTATTAATCATTAGTAGCAGGTGCTACAGTAATATTATTACTATTCTGTGCAGTATTATTATCTGGGTAACTTGCCAGTACTGAAGGGAAGGGAGGGCAGTGTTCTGAGACTTGGGCACAGGGGAGGTAACTGGCCGGACAAGGAGCCCTGCTGGGAGGGCAGCCCAGAGAGGGGCCGGCAGAAGGGAACCTTGAACCCTAAGAGGCAGCACCAGGATACCGTGATACAGAGGCCCACGAAGGAAAGCTTGGGCAGGGGCAGCAGGCTGGAGAGAACACCCCTGATAAAATGCTGATTGTACAGGTGTATTTAAGGGTGACCCTATCTCTGTAAAGTTTCTGGGTTAGGAAAATAAAAGATCGTATTAACAGTTTGATTATACTTAATTTAACCTCTCTATTCCTCACCGTTCTTTTGCAAAATGTGGGCAAGATTGAAAAGCTTCAAGGAAACAGTGCATCTAGCAGCGTCTGGCACAAAAGGAGTTCTTGGTAAACAATAGCTGTGTCCGTAGATTACCAGGAAGAAACAGATGACACGATCCAGTTGACAAATTTGAAGAGACTTTTGAAAAGGGACTCTTTGTAAAGGCATGGGAAGGGTGTAGTGAGCCCCCAGCATCCTACCCAGGGCCACTATGACCAGTTTGAGACCTGAAAGGGCAAACAAAAGGGGCCTTGGACTAGAGGGATGGGAATAGTTTATAGCCATCCTGCAGAGGGAGCTGGACAAATAAATACCCCAACCTCTCTCCCTCTGATCCCCTGCTGGTACTGCTCACTGACCCAATTGGAAACCAAAGATTAAGGAACCCAATCATGGCACCCACAAAAGTCTTCCCCCAGGGGTATTAAATCAACTGGAGAGTGGATTAGGGGGTAAATGTATAAGAGATCCAGCACAGTATCTATAATAATAACTATTGTTATTTGTACGTTTATTATTCCAATGTCTAGTACTGGAAGGCTTGATACTTAGCACAATGTTTGGAATCTAGAAGCTCAATAAAAATCTATTGAATGAATAAATGAATGAATGAATGGATTCTCATCCATGATCATAACAGTTAGGAATTGAGTCTGGTTGCTATTAAAAGAAACCCAGCTTCGGTGCTGAAAAACATAGGGTTATTTTCTACACAAAAGAAATCTGGAGGCAGCCTTTCCAGGACTGATATGGGGCTTCCACGAAGTCATAAGAGACCTGGGTTTCCTTCCTTCTTTCTGTTCCGGTGGGCTAGCTGTCATCCCTGTGGTGACCCTATGTTCCGACATGGCTTCCAGAGCTTCAGACATCACATCCAAAGTTCTAGAAATGGGAGGGAGGATGGGAAAAGAGGAACCAGCTTTCTCTTGGAAGTCTCATATGATATTTCCTCTTACATCTTGTTTCCTGGGATTTGGTCAGATGGCCAAAACTATCCACAAAGGACGTGGGAAAAGCTGGCCTTTTTTTTTTTTTATTAAGTGCATCATTACTTTGATTAAAATTTGCTATTACAAAGGAAGAAAGGCAGCATTCTCTCTATCAATCAGATTGCACGTCCAAGATCAAACAAAAATTTTTATATCAGACTCTTTATTAGAAAGCCTGAGATGCATTTAGTATTAGCTCCATTAAAAACCAGATTGCTTGGGGGTTCACACAGCCAGTGAATACTGGAACAAGAATTCAAGCTCCATGATATTTCCAAGCTCCATGATGTGTACATATATATTATACTGTATACTGGTTGCATGCTTGGCAGAATCATGAGTGATAACAGCACGCTTCCAAAATGTATGAGCATTTCCTGAACTATAAATAAATATGTATAAAAGAGCTCTATGATGAAATAAGATTGGAAAATACTAGATTTTTTTTTTTGCATGGGTAGGCACAGGGAATCGAACCCAGGTCTCCAACGTGGCAGGCAAGAAATCTGCCTGCTGAGCCACGGTGGCCTGCCCAAAATGCTAGATTTTAAACCAAGTAAAATAAATTTTTCTTTTCTTTTTTTGAAATAGAAGTTATGTATTGTGAATCTTCAAGAGGAAGCTACAAAAGAATTTCCAAAATTCATTTGACCATGAAACCCTCTTTTTCCTAGCAACATGGTTTTAGGAAGTGTTAGACTACTTAATCCAACTTGTAACAGAGGCCTTGGCCTTCTACGTGCATAGAATTAAGAGCCCTTCATAAACCTGCCCAGGGAAGTGGCAAGCCTGGACTACAGAGAAGAGACGGTGATGTAAGACTCAAAGCAGAGGGACGACAGAGGGTAGGGAAGATCCCAAGTCTATGGTGAGCACCAGCAAGAGCTAAGGTAACCCTGAGTCAGCCTGGGCCACCCCTCAGCCTGATCACATGAAGAAAGACCAGACAGTGAAGTGCGCTAGCTGCCAACCTCAGCAGCAGATGCCAGCAGGGAAAGCTTGACCAGGCTGAAAATGAGCCCTAAACAGCTGCTATTCAGGGGAACTTAGAGAAACCTCTCACGGACGGATCATTTTACCCAGCCACACACAAGATACTCTTTAAATCATTCTCATAAGGGATTGAATGTTATTATTTTTAAAAATTTGATTCATTTGCATATCAATATGTTCACATACTTGGTAAATTGAAACAATGTACCTAGATTCACAGGGAAAAGTTTTGCTTCCCGTCCACCTATTTGTCTCTCAACAGCACCCCTCCTGAAGGAAACCATTTTAATTGAGTTCTCATGCATCTTTCCAGAGTTTCTTTATGCTAATACTAGCAAATGTGAATATGTATTCTTATTCTTATTTTTCCTTTTTCTTAAATCAAGGGTAGCATAACACTTTTGGGCCTCTTTTCTTTTTTTTCATTTAAAATATGTCAATAGAATTTCTTTCAGTACAAAGAAAGTATATTCATTCTTTATTTTCTGAAGAGTATTTAATTGTAAGAATGCTTCATAACTTATTTAACTCTTTCCTGATTGGTGAACATAGATAAGGTGTTGTTATTATGAACAAGACTGCAATGAACAGTCTTATAAATATGTTATTTTGTGTACATGCATGTATACTTTAAGAAAAATCTAAGGGTTTGAATTTTAAATAAATGTGTAAATTGAATGGAGACGCTCATGCCACAGAAGACTGGCATGTTACCAAGTTTCATTGAACCAGGTACCCAGTGAGGAGTATCTTTTAGGAGACCAGATCAGCTAAGGGAGAAATAAAGAAGCTACCTTATCTTGGTGCATCCAAGGGTTCTGTTGGTAAGTTTGTGACTCTCCTTCATATCCATCCACAGATGTAAGCACACACTAAGAAAAACAAAATTGAGCTCACACTCGACATTTCTACATTCTAGTGGTGTGTGGGAGAGTTTTCCTTATAAAGGGGTGGGGTCAGGGCAGACATATTAACATTTTCAAAATGTGAAATCATTATAACATTTTTCCAAATCGTTTAGTATCCTCATATGATACCAAATAACTGCATAGTTATCCATTATATAGAAATTCTGCAATTTATGTTATGAATTCCTATTCTAAACATCTAGATTGTCTTAAATTATTTTGATACTATAAATAATACTCTATGAAAACCAAGGAAAGGGTTGCTTTAAGGATTATAGACAGGCTGGCTTCATTAGCCTGTGAGCTGTGCAATCAGTCCCTCGGGGACCTGGAGTTCAGGGACCCTGAGCCCTGCTTGGCTCAATGCTCTGTGTAGCCCTCTTGAAATTCCCAATAAATTCTGATCAAGAATGCCCTGCAAATTATCGGTTGACCTGGCTAAAGACTATATGCAGAAAGGAGGATGGGATGAAACAGTGATAAATGTTGGAGAGAGGGCCAAGAAATTGATCTTGGACCTGATTAATATTCCCTTCGTATGCATTTGAAGAATGATATGCTACTAATGTATTAATTGATGTTTTTGTTTTGTTTTCTTCCCCTGTCCTCCTTTGACCTCTGTGTCTCTCCACTGGAGCAACTTCTGGGAAGAGATGACACAGAGAAAGAAAGAATACGCAGGCAATTGTCAGCCTTTGAGTTTTAAATAGGCTTTTGGATTGATAGCAGAAACAACAGTCTTGAGAGATAATGTTACTTTGAGTTTTAAAAGCCTGGATTATATGAAGCCTTCAGGACAGGAATGATAGTTCTGGAAGAAAAGTGTTCTCAGTTCAAGGCAGTTTTCCCACCCCCTCAACTACAGTCTCCGAAAGAAAGTGGAGTCAGAGGAAAATGCAGACACTTATGTTTTCTTGGGAGGGACCCTGGGCCTTGGTCCCCACACTGGGGCTGACCCTTCACAGGACTTTGGGGACCACCAGCAGAGAAGAGCTGTGCCTCAGTGTCAAGGTGGAGCCAGGAGAGGCAGCCGTGTTATAAGTCCCCCTTTTGCCAGGGTGGTGGGGAGCCATAGAGTAGATAGAAATGGTGAAGGGGTGTCTGAGCAGAGGACATGAGTCAACCTCTGGGTTCCTGAAACACAGGTGAGCAGCAGGACTATTTCCTGGGAGACCAGCATTGGGCTGATCCTGTTGATGGATAGCTGGGCCTCAAGGGGAGTGAGGTCAGGAATAAAAGGATTTGCATGTCCCTATGTCCTGAGGCTAGGAGGGAAGGGGATCTCAGAGGATGCCAGCAAGGACCAAGGGGGACCAGCGACCAAAGCCCTTCCCTGATGCCTTGGGACTGCGGATATCCCCCAGATTGGACCCAAACATGGGGCAGAGGCTTAGGTATCAATGTAATGGGACATAAAATAAAAATAGGATCAGCTACAAAAAAATTAAATACCTTTTTAAAACTTGTACTTGTGGCTGGAGAGTCTTCTGCTACGCATACTTTTCATGGGTGCATATATTTGAGCTCAGATATCCTCTTAGAGTTCAACAAACAGCTGGAAAATTGTGACTTATGAACAAACACTCCTCTGTTCTTTTAAGTATGCATTTTTACATTTCAATAACACTTGAGCTGGCGTCTGGCTCCCAAGATATTTTGATAAACATTTCAGCAATGGGCATTTTACACATTATGTTCTCACTTTTAGAGGAGTGATTTTGTGGTCTCGGTTTCTTTTCGCAGTGGAACCATCTTTTCAAATAAAACATTAAGAACCTCAGTGCACAACCTGAGAGGGAGGGTGCCTTGGTACAACATCAGGAGACTCTCCCTATCCTCACTGTCCCCCATTAGCCCCCCCTCAGGTGGCCCTAGAGACACACGTTGGTGATCCATAAACAAGCTTGAAAATCAGAGGCTAGGTGTGCACTAATTCAGGCCGCTGCAGCTCTGATGGTCTAATGAATAAGAAATGAAATGGCAACAACACACTCCACAAGCAGGTCCCCTGTCCCATGTCCAGACAGTAAATGGCTTGGACTAGCTCAATGGTGTACTGGTCATTAGAATAATGGGTAGTGGCCTTACCGATGTCTATGCCTTACCCCGCTCCCCAGGCCCCAAATGAAATTAGCCTATGCTGGGATTCAGCAATAGGTATTTTCAAAAAAGGCCCCTTTCCAGGGTATAGAAAAAAAAAATAAGGGGAACAAAGGTTAAAATATATTGGGTGGATGGAAATACTAGTGGTCAAGGAGAGGGAGGGGTAAGGTGCATGGTATGTATGAGTTTTTTCTTTTTATTTCTTTTCCTGGAGTGATGCAATGTTCTAAGAAATGATCATGGTGATGAACATACAACTATGTGATGAAATTGTGAGTCATTGACTATATACCAAGAATGGAATGTTCACGTGTTAAGAATGTTCGTGTTTGTATGTTGTTGGGTTTTGTCAGTAAAGATAAATAAATAAACAAAAGGCCCCTTTCCCCACCCTGGCCTTTGTTCTAACACACAATTGGGATGGGAACCTTAGGGGAAGATAATCTTTAAGGGCTGCTGTCAACAGTAAAATTCTGAGAGAAAGGAATTTGGCAAGAAGACACATTTTCTCACACTTAGTCTAATCTTGAAGTGATTGGAATAATTAGCTGGTTTATCTAAATTTGATGATCCTGTTGGAACAAATTCTGGAGGGCAGGAGAGTTGAGTCTTTTGAAAACTCATAGAAAGTAGAAATAATATCTTGTCAATTTTAAAGGTGTTAAACAGTGAAGCAGAGCAAATTCTATTCGCCTAAGAATGCAAGAATTTCTCTTTAGCAAAAAGAGTCCTTGAAATAGTTATTTGTCCTTGGCTCCATGGGAAATAATGGCTCATTGCCAGGTGGGCATAGAAGAATGGTAATTTTATTCATGTAAATGTCAATATTGTCTTCAGAAGGTAGGAATGTTAAAAATAGTGTTCGAAAATTTTTGGAATCTAGTTACCATATAATTAAATTTAATCTCAACTGCAATCTTGCCTTCTTGAGAAGAGTATTATTCTATTTTTGTTAAATATTTAAAAATTAACCTATAAGGAAATGAAAATCATCATTTTAATCTGGCCTCATATTTGTTTAATAATCTCAAATGATTAATTTTCTAATTAAGGAAATGGAATTGATTTGGCAAAGTTATCATGTAGTATTCATGGTTGAAGTGTTCACTATTTCATCATGACATTTAGCCCAGTTTAATAACATTTCTTCTGCAGTTTTCTAAAAGAACATTCCCAAAATGTGTCTTACTGCTGCTGTTAGAAGTTAATAGAGGTCACATACACCAAATTTCTCTATATTGAAAGGAGTTTGGAAAACACTCTGTGTGTGTGTGTGTGTGTGTGTGTGTTTTGGGTTTGAATTTCAAATTCTCTAAATTTCTTAGAAATTTCCTTTATAACAGTCATTTTTACCCCAAAACAGATTTTCTTTTTTTCTTTTGTACCCATCTTTATTTACTCAGAGAAGCACAAGGGGATGGAGGAAGGAGAGCACTTACACTCTCCCCTTCTCCTTCTAGGCTCTGAGTATAGAGATGTTGACAGATTATAGGGTTATTGTAAGCAGCTCTCTGGGACGCTTAAGCACAACAAGGTCTGAACAGTGAGGTTCTGGGGAGGGGAAGCAGGTAGAGAAGACATAATTTTGGAGTAAGTTGTTGGAGAATGTTATCCCTTCCCAGGGTGAAGTTCAACATGTGGTGAAGTAGCTGCTCTCTCCAATGTGGTAATCACTAGCCATGCGTGGCTATTTAGTTTACATGTAAATGAATTAAAAGTCATTACAATTAAAAATTCAGCTCCATAGTTGCACTGGCCATATTTTGAGCGCTCAGTAGTCCCATATGAACATTCTGATCATCACAGAAAATTCTAGTAGAAATATAGACTTAGAATATCTGTCCCAACAACTATACCTTCACTCAGGATGAGTTCTGTATTCTTTCTCTGGTCTTTGGAGCCTTCCCTATCCATCCACTTAGAGCTCGCATGTTTTGACAATTGGTTTTTATTTCCTATCTCAGATGATTTTTCTCTCTGGGCATTACCTTAGGCCTTACCTTAGTGATCTATTTTATTTCTCATGATTCTGTGGGTTAGCTGGACTCAGTTGGGTGGTTCTTCTCTTCATAGGGGGATGACTATATTCTCTTCTGGGACTGCAGTCTGCTGGGGGCATGACTTGAGCTGGAATGTCCAAGAGGGCTTCACCTTCGTGGTGGCACCTCAGCCGGGGTGGCTGGAATGGCTGGGCACTGGTTGGGCCTCTCTCTGTCTTACATGATGGCTCAGGCTGCAAGACAGTGAAAGTAGAATCTGCCAGAGCCCTTAAGGGCTGGCCTGGAACTTGTACAATAGCACTTCCATTGTGTTCACTGTGTCATGGGAAGTCACAGGCCAGCTGGAGCCAAGGGGAGAAAGATAGAGTCCACTTCTGCATGGGAGAAGCAGCCTCTTGTATAAGGATGGGATCCATTTTTAGCAGTCATCTTCACATACAGTCTGCCACATGGTTTACTATTTTATCTCTTTTTTTGCTATCATTGGAGATGGTTCTTAAAGATATAATACAACTGTATAATTAACCACAAACTTTTCACTCTAGAATTTTATACACAGTAATATATATATATATATATATAATGTTTCCAGAGCACCTAGGAGCCAGATATGGTGTCTGTATAAATTGTAGTATAACAAAAGGTAGGTGGGTGGATGAAATGAACATTTTTCCTTCACACCCCTCTCTTCCAAACCCCCTCTTAGAGAGTCACAGGGCACATGGGCATACTGAAAAATTTCAGTAGACATGAAGAAAAGAAGCTTCTTTCAAAGGGAATTTGGACTTGTGTTTCTTCATATTTACCCATCATAAAATGATTTCCTCACTTGCCTTTGAGATGCTTAATAGGAAATTGGAAGGCGGGCAGTTCATAAGTAAAAGAAATACATGATGCTAACCCTCATGCATAATTTAAGAATACAATTCAAAATGAAGATATGATATTTTACAAAACATATTTTCCACAATTAAACATTTAGTAATATCCCGGACTAAAATGCGAAGGTGGGGGGTGCAAAGGGGGACAGGCAAGGCTGAAGGTTTATGGGAATTATGGGAATACATATTTAGACAACTTTTTTGAGGGTATTTTGACAATATTTATCAAAATTTAAAATGCATATCATTTGACTCAATATTTCCACTTCTAAGAATTCACCCTTATTCCAATAAATCCTTGGCCAAAAAAACATTTTTTAAATACTCACCATATGCTTTTTTGTCTCTCTGAGGAAGAAGCAGATATAAAATTGTGAGATAACCATGGTTCTTCTCAAGTGAGTTATGTAGAGATTTGCACACTCCTTTCTTAGAGAGAACAGGGTCACATTGTTGCCACAAATTGAACATGTAATGATGGCAGTTTCTGGAATCTGTGTTCAAAAATGATCTGGCATGCTGTCTAATATTACTTTCACAAAGTATGGAAAAATGTGCAAGATACATTAAATGAAAAAAGAAAGGTGCAGAATAGTATGCAAAACATGAATTCATCCAAGTCAAAGGAAAATATTATGTATATGTGTGTCTGTGTGAATATATATAGAAAATTTCTGAAAAGAGCTATGTAAAAAATTTAACAGTAGCCATCTCTGGGAAGGAGATGGGGAGCTTTTCATTTTACAACTTTTATTATTTGACCTTTTTAAAACCATAAGCAAGCATTACTTTTATAATTAAAAAAAACTAATTAAATCACAAAGAAATAAAACATTGGCAAAGAAAAACAAAAAAACATTTTAAAGGTAATATGTTCTAAAACACTCCCATATGAATGTAGTTAAATAATCATTTTAATCTGGAACATATGACAGATGAAGGCTTTCCAATGCACAAAAGAGTGCAGGGTTTGGAGCCAGACAGACCTAGAATTAAATCCCAGCTACACAGAAGTTAGAGGAAAGTCTTGGGCAGGTCATGTAAGCTTTCTGAATTTCAGTTTCACATCTGTCAAATGGATATAATCATGCTTTCCTTGCAGGCTCACTGTGAGGGTCACTGCATTGGCGAGGTAGGTCCTTGGCACTCTGCCCGCCCTGTGGTAGATGCTCATTAAAGGGTCGCTGCCATCATTCCCCTATTAACAAGCTGTGTGAACCTGGGAAAACCTCAACATCTCTCAACTTCAGTTTCCTCATTAGAAAATGGGGGAAATTAATACCCATTATACTGCTATAAAGAGCTGAGAGTAGGCACTTGGTACTTGGTCTTTTTCATCTCCCTGCACATATGTCCTAAGATCCCTATTTGGTGGTAGTTTAAGAAGTTATGAAATAGAGGGAAAATATTAGTTTACATTAAATCCATCCCGTGATCAGCCTTCAAAAGACAATTCTAGCTGAGTGCTCTCCTGAGTGCTCTCCCAAAGACAGTCTCTTTTTAGATTTTTGTGTTCACAGCCTCTGCAGTTGACACCCACATTTGAAGACTGCTGGCACAGATCCTTGGACAGTAACGGTTGATAGCCTAGCAAACTTATTTTTGTCAGAAATTTCCCCTCATCGGACCATAGTTATTAAACACAACATTACATTTTTCTTTCTTATGGGTTTTTGGTTTCACTCTGAAAACATTCCCACCCATCCACATCTGTGTGTACTACATTATTTCTTCTCAAAATATTTGTTGGTTCATGGGCAGAAATAGGCAGGAATAAAAATGATCTGTTAGAGCTTTTTAAAAAAGGAGTCTTTGTCTAGGTTTGTCCAAAGCCTCTGACAAATCCCAGGCTACTTTTCCATGTGAAGGCAATCAGCTTAATTTGTTCATCATGTATATCTTTGAGAGTCGGAAGAGGTATTTGGCATAAAAAATCTTAAAGGAAATGTATTCCTCAGTTTTCTCAATTTCCTCTGGCAAACCTTCTTCAGAGTCTATTTTGACGGACTCGAAAGTTTTCCACTGGAAATAACTTTATTTTAATAAATCTCAAGGAGAGAGAAAAGGTTATGCTGAAATAAAAAAGTTTCCAAAAAGATAACTTTTATTTCCTTTTAGTTTAAGGAGCTGAATATAAGAATTTGCTCATTTTAGCTATAAAGTAAAAGAAGCCAAATTGATCTGTAGATATATAATATTTATAAACAGCTGTCTCTTTTCCTCTAATTCTCATTTCAATAAAGGGAATTCAAAGCATCTACTTAAATTCATATATATTTAGTAGGATAAAACCAGGAATGAAGGGGAAAAAAAAAAGAGGAAATATCAAGGGTTGGTAGTAAGATGAAAACAATACAGAGCAGATTCTTATCCAAAATTTACATAATACAATTCTACATCCTACTGGTGGCCATCTGCAAATTGTCTCTGAGTTTCACAGGAACCGAGGCAATGAGACCATCTTGGACACACTTCAGCAAGTGTGTTGACCCCCCTTATTCTGGGAGGTACTCTCTTTCTCCAGTGGCTCTCAACCAGGGGCCACTTGACACCCCCCTCCCCAGTGGGAGACGCCGGGGAAGCTGCTAAACATCCTAAATGCACAAGGGCAGACCCTCACAGCAAGGAATTATCTGGTCCCTGTGTCAACAGAGCCCAGGTGGGGAAATCAGTGTTTCAGTAGGATATTTCATCCCCGCCCCCCTCCTCACCTCTCTGGCTGATGGGCAGAGAAGAGCTGAGGTGAAAGCTTTGGAACCCTCAGTTACAGCCTTCCTTTACGCTCAGCTTTGCCCCTGCCCTTCTGTAGTTCTGCTGTGTGACTTGATAAATTCCCTCTCGCCAACCCCTCTCTCCCTCTTGAAATTTGCCTGTGTGTCCGAGTTGGTTTTTTGTCAGAGTCCATACCAAAATGGAGATTAAATGAGACCAATGGTCTCCACAAGGGAATGACATCAGTTACTTCAGAGATCACACCTTTTTCTGCTGCAGGCTGGGGAAAAATTTCTGTCAACCAGTAAAGGGACATGGTAGTTTGCTGTGGTGGAAGGCATCCTAAATGATATCTTTATGATGAATAAAATAGCAAGCTGCATATGATAGCTTCTTAGCACATTTCTCAGTATGTAATATGAAAGTCCAACTCAGCAAACCAATTCTATGGGGCCCAAGTTTATTTCTATCTGATAAACAAGCTGGATTGTCTTTCAGGATAGAGTTTAGAATAGTTAATATCAAAGAGGAGGATTGATCAACTTTTTTGAGAATCTGATGAAAGTTATGGACCGTCCCCCCAGATAAATATGTACATTCACACAAACTTTTACATGCAATTTCCATTGATCCATAGCTCCTCCAAAGCTCTTGTCCCCAAGGCAAGCAGAACCCTGATAGAGTATAGGATGGACAGCAGATCAGACAGACAATCTTCCTTTGTTGTTTGCACCACGAAACTATTTCAAAATCATTAGATAATGGGCTCTGACTCACTTGCCCTATCCATCCATCCATCCATCCAGTTATTTATCTATCATCTATCAACTATCTCTATCTACCACTGTTACATGTTACCTGATCAGTGTCTTTGGGGTCATGTTGGGAATAAACCACTTTATTGACTCCTCAGGTGAATTACTTGGGGAGGGTTAGCTTCTAGACATAAAAACAAATTCCATATTACAATAATTTATACAGTCTGGTACTATCTCAGAAATTAAAGCACAGATCACTGGAATAGACTATCTAGCCCGGAAACCAGTCTTAGTATGTATGCAAGATATTCTTATATAAAGGAAGCACCACAAATGAATGATAAAGAAAGTGATTATTTGCTAGTTTTGATGGGTAACTAGTGATCTGGAAAAATAATTTAGTTCTTTACTTCATCTTAGACAACAAAATAAATTCCTGATGAATTGCAGAATCAACTGAAAAGATTTTAAGAAGCA
Organism: Myrmecophaga tridactyla; assembly: GCA_004026745.1. Taxonomy (NCBI): domain Eukaryota; kingdom Metazoa; phylum Chordata; class Mammalia; order Pilosa; family Myrmecophagidae; genus Myrmecophaga; species Myrmecophaga tridactyla. The sequence continues at coordinate 17,161 of PVIY010025968.1, read as the reverse complement.
TGTAAACAAATCTATTTGAAAAATGTAAAAACCACCAACAGAAATATATGGCAAAGATAGGACAGGAAATTCACGGAGGAAAGACAAATGGAGAAAAAACATGTGAAAAATTTTCCATTCTCACTGTAATAAAAATTTGCAAATTGAAACAAGATTTGTTGGTTTATTAAATTAGCAAGGGTTTCTTTTCAATGACAATAATAGGTGATGTTGAAGGTGTGATGAGACACATACTTGATTTGTGGTGTTCAGTTAATACATTCTAGAAAATAACAACAATGGGCATTAAGAACTTTAAAAATTGTTTATGCCCCAAGCAAGTTTTATACCAAGAATGCAAGAAATCTATTACTACAACTCATTAGGTATGCAGAGAATAAAAGTGCTTTAAAATGAATTTGATAAAATACCCATCCAGGCAGGTCTGAGTGTTAACATCTTTTTCTCATTTAGCCCATTAAGCAGGTTGATGTGTTACACGGTGCTTTTCCAACTCTGAATAAAGGACTGATTTACTTTGGTGACTATCACATCCTTTGCGGCAGATGGAACTTCGTCTTTTACTGTATGTTTCCTTAAAAAACCTGATCTGATAATTGATCAAAAAAGAAATCAAGACTCTTGGGAAGCTGTTGATCCTAAAGAGCCTCAAAGGCTTAAAAAATCACCAACATGACAAATCCACCGTAAAGCTACAGAAGATCCAAAAGCAAGTAAATAATCAAATCTTCACTTTTTTCTTCCAAAGCACTCTCTACAAATGAAAACACTTATACACTCACCAGAAGATAAAACCAGCGTGTGGAAATGCATCTGCTACATATTTGCAGTTTACTTCTCTTTTTTTTGACTCTTCATGAGGAATTTTATTTTGCTTAAAAATGACACAACTTTATCCACATGGTCCACAAACATGGTAATGTTGAATTTCGTGAATTCATGAATTTCTCATGGATGAATTATTTTTTGTTGCTTGACTAATTTCCTTCAAGTATATAATACTTGGTAATTACCTTGTCTTCCATAATAAATACCATTTGTGCTTCAGAAAAGATGACAATAAATAAGTATGCCTAGTCCTGATTAAAAAACCTCAACAAAATAAAAATAGAGGACACTTTTAACACTTACGCTATCATTGTTTCATAAGTCCCAGCCAGTGCAATTAGACAAGGGAAGGAAACAAAAGATACAACAATTCAATAATGTAATAACGTTAAATATTCTGGCCTTTTAAATCTTAACAGAGAGTTTTAGAAATTAACAGGGCATTTGTAGATCTGTCTCTTCTCACTGAAGTGGAAGAATGTTCCTTCTACAATTAATTAAAGAAAATTGGTCTAGTGACTGATTTTTCCTTCTAGAAGAAAAATAAAGACAAATTTATCATTTACAGGTGGTTCAAATTTGTACCCAGAAAATATAAAAGGATAAACTGGAAAACTATTACAAGTTTCAAATAAGGAAATGTAAAAGAACTAAAAGAATCCATGAGAATATTTGTTTTAAATAATATTAGAACAGAGAAGGCTTTCTCTAAGTAATAAATAGAGCAGACACTATAAAAATGAATATCTTGCATTACATAAAAATTTAAAATGTTTCCACAGAAAAACACTATTAAAAAACTAAATGACCAAAATAGGATCATTTTCACAACGCATATAAAAGATAATGAACTCATTCTTTAATATACAAAGAGCTCATAAATAAATAAAGAAAAGACCAACAACACAATAGAAACTTGTGTAAAGGACACAAGTGGAAATTCAGGGAAAAAAGAAATAGAAATGGATTTCAAGACATGAAAACATGTTCTGCTTTAAGAAAAACAAATTTAAGCAATAACCAATTATTAATTTTAATCTATCTGTTTGACAAAGGGATTTTTTTAGATAATACAAAGTATTGGTGACGATATGGTCGGGGAGGTCCCACTCAACAAAATATACAACTTGCATGAAGTGCAATAAGCAGTTTTGATCAAAATTAAAAATGTATACGACATTATAACCATTTTGCTCTCAGGAATTTATTCTACATATGTAGTTATATTTGCATACGAAAACACATGCAAAAAAATTTATAGCAGCAGTGTTCGCAATGGAAACAATATAAGCTTGATATTCTGGGACTGAGGGAATGAGGTATAAGGGAGATAATTTTAAAATACATTCTATATTTCTTTAATGTTCACAAATTTTAATAATAAAGAATGCATAATAATCTGAAAGGAAAAACAGTAGAGTTTTTTGTTTGTTTAAGAATCAACTAGAAATGAATATATAATGTCTCAAAAGACACAATGTAAATCAAAGAAAAAGTGAAATTTGATTGAAAACTTTTTTTAATGTTCATGTTGTATAGGGGGCACAAATATTGAGTAAAGTGGGTAAGAGGTACATTAATTTAGGAAGAAATCAAGTTTATCACTGTATCTTAGGTAAACAGCCTTCTTTTTTAAAAATTATGTATTGTGAAATTTAAATGACAGATGAAAGTAGACACAACAGTACAAATTATATTCATGAATTCACTACCTAATTTCAACAATGATCAGCATTCTGGCACTCATTTATCTATCTCCCACACATTTTTTTGTGGGCAAAATTCTATAAAATATTGTAAAATTCAACCCATAAGTCCTTGTCTATATCTCTAATACATAAGGACTTTTAAAAACATGGTGACAATGTCATCATCACATCCAACAAAGCCCGCTATGATTCTGTAATATCACTTTATGTTCAAATGTCCCTGCTATCTTGAAATATCTTTTTGAATTAGGGTCCAAACAAGGTCCACTTATTGTATTTGGCTAAATGTCTTTTAAATATATAAAACAAAACTTACAGACCGAAAAATAAAAATAATAGTCAAAATCACAGTCGTAATGGGAGAACTTAGCATGCTTCTTTCACTAAGTGATAAAACAAGAAGACAAATATCACTAAGGATCTAGAATATTTGAACAATTGGGACTCACAGATTTGATCTAAATGACACATACAAAATACTCCACCCGAGAATGTGTTAGAATTCACATTCTTTTCAGGTGCACATGGAACATTTACCTTAATTGATCATCTGCTAAGCCATAAAGCAAGTCCCGAAAAATTTGACAGGACTGGAAACATGCAGAATGTGTTCTCTGATCATGGTTATATTAAACTAAAAACGAATAATAAAAAGATAACTCAAAAACATCCCTAAAGTTTGGTGATTATGCAAATTATTCAAATAACTCATGAATCAAGGAAAAAGTCATAATAAAATGTAGAATGTTTTGAAATGGAAAACTCATGGAAATCAGGTAAAGCCATGGTTAAGGAAACTTATAGCCTCAGATCCATACATTGAATAGAAGAAAGGATGAAAATGATGGATCTAAATATCTACCTCAAAATTTAGAGAAAGAATACCAAATTAAACCCAAAAGAAATAGAATGAAAGAGATAATAAAGATAAGAACAGACACAAATGAAATAGAAAACAAATATATGATAAAGGGAATAATAGAGATTGGTTTAATGTGAAAAATGACAAAATGAAGTAGAAAACAAATGTATGATAAGGGAATTAATCGAGATTGGTTTAATGTGAAAAATGACAAAAGGATGATACAATTGCACCTGGCAAAATTTCCTGAGGCCTGAAGAGCATGACATTTCTGAAAAACTCAGTTTTGGTGCCTGACTCTGGGCAAGTCCATATTAGATTGGTTTTGGGTGTCTGAATGAATGAATGATGTCACATTATCTGTCTTTCCTTGCAAATAACCCTAAGGAAGCAACAAGTGGAAAGATGAGAAGTACATCAGATAAAAAAACAAACTGTATAGTCAGGCTCTGGATAATATCAGGAAACTAATTCAAAAGGGAGAATATGTCTTTCTCTCTTTTAAGTTTTAACCTCAGGGAATTCTATTTACTTTGCTTATTTCATCATGCAAATGAACACGTGTTAGTCACTTCCTGTGGCTCCAATCTACTAGGTGGAGGCAGTGGATCCCCAGAAACCAGGAAGTAAATGAGTAATCTCTTTTCTATAAAGGGCCAGATAATAAACATGGTGAAGCTCTTATTCACCATGCATGAGAGATTTGAATACTAATTAGTATTTGTAAAGTAGGAGGAGAAACAGGAGTGAAGTGGTGGGTGATTTTTATTACTTGATAACAATTACACATATCACACGTATATCACAATATAATTGTAAAGAGTAACATCTACTGTCCTTTCATCTTGCTAAGTTAATGAAAATGAGTCTTCATTTCATTATACATGGAAGGATTTTGAACAGGTAAAAACAACTGATAAAATATGATCTTCAAAAGGGATAAAAATAATAATGAAATCTTTATCTCCAGCAGTGGCATTTTTACTGAGCTAGCGGTCCACATATGCGAGGGCTTCTTGAATAGATTCACTTGCATATCCACAACTCAATATACTCAAAATGTGGGGTATTATCTTACCCCAAAACTTAACAGGTACCATCACCATCTTCCTCCTCCTCCAAATCTGCTCTTTCTGCATTTTCTATCTCTATATTCAATACAAACATCAGCCTACTTTGCCAAGTTCAGAAATCTGGATACTATCTAATACCTTCAACTTCTGTCACATTCAGAGAAAAAGGAATTTCTATTTATTCTACCTACTGAATTATAATTGAATCCTATATCCTCTCCATCTGCAATGCCACCATCTTAGATGAGGTCCTAGTTAGAACTGTTAGATTTCTGTAACTGCCTTTGAATTGTCTCCTGACTCAACTTGCTCTTCTCCAATTTATTTGCTACATTGTGGTGTCAGATACATCCTAGTAACATTCAAACCTCATTACCTTCCTCCATAGCTTAAAATTTATCATCATTCTGTCTGGTATTAATTTGGCGCCTACAGTTCTTCATGATCTGACTCTCATCTCAGATCCTCCCCACCCCCATATAAAACTGATGCCTAGCCATGCTGACATAAATGCATCTATCTGTGTAACTCACTGAACATTCCACATATTGTTTAGTCTGCCTGAAGCATCTTCCCTTTTTATTCTACGTACTCTCATGTCTCCCCAACACTCCCTAAACCTAGCTAACTTGTACTCAACCAGAAAGACTCAGCTTAAACACCACCTTCTCCAGGAATATGTTCTTGATCTTCCCATCTCCATCAGTTTGAGTGAGATGGCCTCAGGATGTTATAGGACAGGAGCTAGCAAACATTTTCTGTAAAGGGCCAGACACTAATATTTTGGATTGTTTGGGTCATATAATCTGTCATGACTGTTCACCTCCATTACTGAAGTGTGAAGCAGCCACAGGCAATATGTAAACAAAGGGATATTACTGTGTTCCCATGAAAATTATTTTAAAAAACGGGTATTGAGCCAGATTTGATGAATAGGCTGTGGCTTGCCAAGCTGTGTTACAGCGGAGTCGTTGACATACCTGTGTATCACTCTTCCAGAATATAAGCATATTGAAAACAAGGACAATGTCATATCTTAGAACTTTCAGCTCACGAGACTCAAACTTTAATTCCAATAGTGACCAATAAGTAATTTAAAAAAGTGAAATAAGATGGATGAAAAGTGAACACATCATCCAAAGTGAAAACTACAACTCCAGATAATTATTGCCACTAGAAAAAGTCAAATAAATTAAAAAACTCATATTTTTAAAGGTGTTAGAGAATTGTGGAAGCAAAGAGGAGTAGAAGAATGAGATGAATTTAGAGTAAAGAATCTTTCCAATGTGAGCTGTCAATCACCAGCTGTACTTCTTTCGGATGTACTTGCTTGTGCTCGGTGAAGGATGGAGACCCGGCCTAGCCTTTGCTAAGCCTAAGAGAAACCAGTAAAATCTTCAGTGTTTACGTGGGTTACTATCCTGGAACAATGTGTGAGGCTGCTGAGTTAGGCTAAAGGCTTCTAAAAGGTAAAGTGAAATATTCTGCAATGTCACATACTTAGTTACAAGAAGAGCCAGGAGAGGGGGCCTGTCTCATGCACATAGCCAGTTTCCATTTCGAGATACTTGCAGGATGTAAAACTGTGCTTCAGTGCACATTTAGAAATACCTAAATGGCTAGATCATTAAGATGACCTGGTTATCCATCATATGCATGTTTCAGATAAAAGAAAAAGCTGAATGAATCAATTGCCAGAATCAATATGTTTTTAAGAAACAGGCAAACATAACTTCAATGCAATACAGTCGTTTCAAAGAGAACATACTGGAGTCCCCAGCTGTGCTCGTTTGCAAGGATGTATGCCCCCTAGAAAAGCCATGTTTTGATCAAAATCCCATTTCATAAAGGTAGAATAATCCCTAATCAATACTGTATGTTTGAAACTGTAATCAGATCATCTCCCTGGATGATGTGATTTAGTCAAGAGTGGTTGTTAAACTGGATTAGGTGATGACATGTCTCCATCCATTTGGGTGGGTCTTGATTGGTTTATTGGAGTACTATAAAAGAGGGAACATTTTGGAGAATGGGAGATTCAGAGAGAGCAGAGCAGAACGACATAGCCACGAGGAACTAGAGTCCACCAGCCAGCAACCTTTGGAGATGCAGGAAAATGCCTCCTATGGTGCTTCAACAGGAAGCCAGGAGAAGAAGCTGGCAGATGATGCCATGTTTGCCATGTGCCCTTCCAGATGAGAGAGGAACCCTGACAGTGTTTACCATGTGCCTTTCCAGATGAGGGAAAAACTGACTGTGTTCGCCACATGCCCTTCCACTTGAGAAAGAAACCCTGAACTTCATTGCCCTTCTTGAACCAAGGTATCTTTCCCTGGATGCCTTAGATTGGACATTTCAATAGACTTGTTTTAATTAGGACATTTTCTCGGCCTTAGAATGGTAAACTAGCACCTTATTAAATTCTCCTTTTTAAAAACGATTCTGTTTTTCAGATATTGCATTCCGGCAGCTAGCAAACTAGAACACCAGCCCTGCTGGCTGTCTCACTTAACGCTTATGTTAGTGCATGCTGGTTCCCCTTTCTTTCCCTGGTTTTTACAGACAAGTGGGCCCCTCTCTGTAGTGAAAGGATTAAAAATAGTAAGGGAAATAACAACAACAATACAGTGACTTTCAGTGCATATCTGGGTCGGAGAACATGCCTTACCCTCATCATCTCCTCTGATCCTCCCCACAATGTCAGCATGTAGGGCCTGACTATCGCCATTTTACAGATGAGGAATCCAAGGCACAGAAAAGTCAAGTAACCACCCAGGTCCTTGAGTCAGGAGGCAAAGGAGCTGGGGTCTAATCATGGACAATTTCAGAACTTAGTCTCTTAATTATACTGTGATGATTCAGGTATAAAAAAAAAATTGTTCTAAGATAATTATTTAGCTAATTACAATTAAACTAAAATCACTGCTGAAATGAGTAATAGTCAGCCTTTGAGAACAGGAACACCCTGAGGGGTGGAGAAGATGCGTTAAATAACTGTCTAAAGATGACCCCATCAGAGTCATTCCTTTTGATAAGAAATCCCAACTTAACTTTTATCCTGGCTGTATATGCCCGGAGTTGGAATAGGAATACTCCAAACCAGGTTAGACAGAAAAACAAACAAACAATAAAAAAAAAAGCTGAGTCATCAAGGTCCTTCAGAAGGAAAGAAAACTCTTTAGGATGAAAAATCTCAGCTCATTCAGGGGAAGAGGGGGTCTGGGTGGGGATTCTTTCGGGTAGTGCTTTAACTATTTATCCTCAGCCCATACTCTTCACTAGACTTAGCTCTACCGATTAACTTAGTTAGCTTCAGTACAGTAGGCTGCGAAGGCCAGTGTAGATTCTCTAGGTTACTTATTTTGGGACATTCTCCCCTACTTGGTTAGGATGAAGAGGTCCTAATAATAACACCGGACCTTCCAGCGGCAGCTTTTCAGAGTAGATGCCCAGTCCTGCTTCACCCACTTCCACGCTCTCCCGCTCACCAATAACTGCAAAGTGCAAAAAGCCTGCCAGGGCCTGCGGAAAGCGCAACGCCTCCGAGGCTAGTACATTTCTTCCCCCGGAATGATCCCAGCGTTTCTCCCGGTGATGTCAGTGGTATCCTGAGCCCGATCCCGCTGCTAGTCTGGGGGGAGGGGGGCAGACTGTGCTCCCGCCTGCAGGGCAGAGCGGAGGTGTCACTCGCGGGGGAGGCAGCCCGGAGGCAGCCGCGCTCCAGGGCCGCTCCCCACCCGTCCCCGGGCATTGGCTCCGGGACTCCTTGGGCGCAAAAGACCCGGGAATGCAGACCCCGCTGGCCCGCGCCACGCTCAGCCCTCGAAGCCGCTGGGTCCCCGCGCGGGGGTGCGGGGGATGGGGGGTGGGGAGCGGCCCCGGCTCAGGCTGATTTACGGCTCTGCTGAAAACCGCTTTGCTCCCGCAGCATCAGCACCGGCCGCGGCGGCAGCAGCAGCTGCAGCTGCAGCAACAAGTCGGGTAAGTGGTGCCCGCCGGGCATCTACGCCTGTGGCCCGGAATAGGGGGCCGGCCGTGGCTGCCGGGCTGGGGAGGGGGGCTCTGTAGCCGCAGCACCGGAGGGAGTTGGGAAAACCGGCTTCTTGGCCCCCACCTGCAGAACTCGTGTGTTCACGTATCCACTCTTGACACCCACGAGCTGGCACCAGCAGAGCGGGGGCGGGGAAGGCTGGGACCCTCGAGGCAGGGTCATAGCCAGCCTGTCCTGCCCAGGCAGAGTAAATGAGGGCTTTTCCACTTACCCCTGGGACTGGGGTTTCCTCTGGGCCTGCATGCTCCCAGGGTGCGTGATTCCCCATTTCTCCTTATAAGGATGCTACCTCCTTACCCTTGTCCACGAGATCCCTGACTTTCCCTTCTTTCACTCTTGGCTACCATTCTTGGTCCCGTGCTGGGCTAGGGTTTGCATCTCACTTTCAGAAAACCAGCAGTTAAAATAGCCCAGTGTGGCACAGGAAGAGGTTCCCCCAGAGGCTTATTAACCTGGAATAAGCTGTCTGGGGACTTGTTTGCACCTCTGCTTTTGATGAAGTTGACGGTCCAATAACAACACTTTTCAACCTAAGTTCTCCAAGCTGGGCTCCTTTGCGGGGCTGGGGGAATGCTTGTTGCATTTAGATAGAAACCATTCTTGGAGGAATAGACCTGCACTGCTTGCAGAATTGTATTGCCAGCAGTCATCTGTTGCTAGGGCTAATGTAATAAATTATTACAAGGAAACAAGAACTTCCTGCTTTTGAAAGAGTTATGCTACTACTTACCTGGCTCTAACAATGGCCATCTCTAGAAGTTGTCATGTTAAAACAGGATCAAAGACAAGATAAATCCATCCAGAACACTCTATTATAATAAAATCTTGGCCATGACCATGGTCCCATTTATATCATTGGCGCCCCAAATTTCAGCAAAGTTAGAGTGTAAAACTGTTATCATGGTGATAACATGCTGACTTATGTCATCGCAGCAATAATTAAAGGACACCATTAAAGGTAAATATCTCAGATTGTAAAATGTTCAGCTTATTATGTGCTTAATGCCACCATCCTAGCTCATACTTGAGAAAAGAATGCTGATCAGTTAGGACCTATTTTGACAATTCCTGTGAGTTTACCTCATTTTTTGTATTCCATCTGACCTTGGATTATTTTCTCAAAAGCTCCAATTCTCTCATTTGTGAAGAGTGACTTTACTCACTTATTTTATTCTAGGCAGTGGTCTGCAAACTTTTTTCTGTGAAGGCCAGGTAGTAAATCTGCATTACAGGCCTTAGAGTCTGTGGTAACTACCCAATTCAGCTGTTGCCCAGCAAAAACACTGGTAGAAAATGCAGAAACAAAGGGAAGCAGTTGGATATGACCCTTGGGCTGTAGGTTTTAATTTTAAAATAAGACATTATATGCAATAGTTTCTGGAACTTTTTTAAGCAGACATGTTAAGTATCTGGGTCTTTTGTTTTCTTTCCCTTCGCCGCCCCCCCCCCCCCAGGACTTTTAGAGTAATGCAACAGAAGGCATTTGAGGAAAGCAGATATCCCTGGCAGGAATCCTTTGAGAATGTTGCTGTGTGCCTGCCATTCCGCTGCCCGAGGTGTGGAGACCATACCAGATTTAGAAGCCTGTCTTCCTTGAGGGCCCATCTGGAATTCAGTCACAGCTACGAGGAAAGAACCCTCTTGACAAAATGCAGCATCTTTTCTTCCCTCAAAGACACAGACCCAGCTGCTTCCTCCGAACCCCTGAAGCAGGGAAAATCTCCGAGCAGCGGCCTTGTGGTCAAGCAGAAGCCCAGCTATGTTAACCTGTACAGCATTTCGCATGAACACTCAAAGGACAGGAGGCCACTGGAGGTGGTGGCGGAGAGGCCCGTTTCCTACATGCAGACCTACGCGGCGCTGGACCTGCGGGCAGACTCGCTGGCCGCCCCGAGGGCGAGCCCCACCCCAGACTCCAAGGCTTCTTTCGAGGCACACGTCAGAGAAAAATTCAACCGGATGGTCGAGGCTGTGGACAGGACCATCGAGAAGAGAATCGATAAACTCACCAAAGAGCTGGCCCAGAAAACTGCCGAACTGTTGGAAGTTCGGGCAGCGTTCGTGCAGCTGACGCAGAAAAAGCAGGAAGTTCAGAGGCGGGAGCGGACCCTGAACCGACAGGTGGACGTGGCGGTGGAGATGATCGCGGCCCTGAGGCGGCGCCTGACCGAATCGGAGGAGGAGCTGCTGAGGAAAGAAGAGTAAGTGGCAGGGAAACAGGATGCTCGCCCCGGGGCTTTAGGGCTTCAGCCCCCAGCCCCAGCCGCCCCCACCCCCCACCCCCCACCCCGGGAGCGTGTGTTGTTCAAAGCTCCCTTTCTCTCCAGGCACCTACTTGGGCTGCTTTTCTCCTTAGTAGAGTTAATCCTGCTTTTCTCATTAGTAGAGTTAATCCTATGTGGCATACCGCTTTTGTTATCAGTTGTCCTCTCTCGACGTGTGTTGCAATCCAGCAATATTCAAGTATAGTCGAACCACTTCTCTCCTTGGAAGCTGGCAACAGCAGGGAATGTTTTTGAGAGGGGGAATAGCTTACCCGTGTTGGGAGCTGTTCACCAACTGGTGAGCAAAGGTGAGTTGAGCCCGAAGGCAGGAAGGCTTGCTGGGTGACCCATCTGTCTTGACCAGCCTCCATATTGTAAAGTCAAGAACATGCGATACTGTCTCATTCGAGTACAAAAGTATGCTCCAAATACAAATAATTTTAGCTTATTTGCCATTTAGGATTATCTGCCCATGTTACTATGATGACGGTAGCTGAGAAGCCATTTAATTATAGTTTATAGGAAGCAGACATTGGGCAACCAAGACAAAAGACTTTCCTATAGTGCTGTATTTCTACGATGAAACTTCGAAGTTTAAGAATTTTCCATGTTTTCTAAAATTATGCGTGATACTAAGTTAAGTCTGGCCCCCTTGCAAAGAGTTCATACTGGTTCTCACAAGTTATAGGTGGTCACGGAACCTATTGCTTTAAAAAAATCATCATACTTGGAGTCGTGTTTCTTTATGAGTCAGTATGTATTCAACCCAAATTAGAAAAGTGTATTAACAATGCAGTGTATTTCCCAAAAGCAGAATTCCAGATTTCATTTTAAATGGAGGCTCGGAATTCATGAGATCAAAGGATATTAAAATTGACAGACTAAAACAGCCTAAGAGTTTTCAAATAATTTGAATTCTTATTTCAGAGATTGCTTGAATTTCATGCTTTCTTTCCCCCCTGGGCATTCTTCTATCTCGTGTTGTCTCTTAAAATGTAGTAATTAAAGCTATTTCCATTTGGTAAGAGAATGAGAAACCCTATATATTAAGGAGATCATCTTTCACTATCACTAAATGTTTACATTCTACCTAGAGGGAAAGCCTATTCTGCTCAGACTAGACATTTTTAAATTATGTTAGGACAGATTTGGGTGAGCCATCGATTTACTTTGCTCCTAGGAAAATAAACTCTAATAATAGTTCTCTCTTGGCCTCAGTTGTTTCCTAATAGGAAGTTAGTGCCTTGAATGAACCCATTATAGCCATCAAGGTGACCAACCCTGTGCCACTGAAAAAAAGGCCTAGAATTCATTTTTAACATTTCTGTTTGGTTCAAGGGCATTGAGTTTAAAAGGAAACCAAATCAACATTTGCATATATTTATTTGTTTTATTTTACTTATTAATTATACAAGTAATATTGAACACAGGATTTGGAGTGGTAGTTACCTAGGGCACAGGGAGAGAAGACAAAGGAGGGGAGGTCCAAATGGTTAGACCCAGTTTACTGTCAAGGATCTAAATTATTTGGGTGGGGGGTTCAAGGGTGCTTTCTTAATAATAACTGAGTCATTACTAAATACGAGTGGGCCAGGCTTGGATGTGTCATGAGCTAGTAGTTATGATTAATCCATTGAATTAATCCATTGCGGTCACCTGAGGACCAATTGGAAAACTCGTGCATATTTGTAAAACAAACATTTAAGTGGATAGAGCTGTCTGTGTTAAAAGTTCCCTTCCTTCCCAAGCTTACTCTGTGCCAACCTCCAGAGATTGCAACTGTTAAGTTCAGTGACTGTGCTTTCAGACATTTCCTGTGCACATACAATCGTATGTAATTAGGCACACATGCAGAGCTTCAGGTTTTTCCCCGAGTGGAATCATGGTACAAACTATTATGCCATTTGGGTGTGGAGTTTGTTTTCCTTTTAATTTAATACATTACAAACATCCTTCATGTACTACATATAGAATTATCTCATTCCTTTTGACTGTTGCATAGTATTCCATGGTATGGACATATCATGATTCATTTAACTAGTTTGCTACCCATGAATACTTAGTTTTGCTCCGTTTTCTTACTATTCATATTAGTACCTCATTTAACATTGTATGTGTGTATACATATATATCATTGTACACATTTTTGTGAGTATATCTGAGGGTAAATTATGAGTTAACTTTTTTTCTTTTTTTTTGGTGCATGGTCCGGGAAACTGAGTTAACTTTTAATGTATCATTTTTGGGCTAACAGAAAAAAATGCAATGACATTTAAAAAAAATTGAATAAAAATACAGTGAAATTTAAAGTTTAAACTTTTAAACTTTAAAATAAACAAAGTCTTCATTTTTTTAAGCCTGTGTTTGGGGCCCTCCCTCAGTTTCTCCATTTAAGCCTCAAATAATCACTCTCTCTGTACATAAAATAGGGCTGAAAGAGTCTTGTTTCCAGGAGGCACACTGAAGCTCTTGGTGTGAGAGAGACACAGTGGACAATGACCTCAGTGTCTAACCCTTACCTCCACCCCCATCTGAATAGGGACATAGGAGCAAGGCAGCTGCCCTGCTGCCACTCCTTCCATCGCCAGCTTGATCTGACTGATCTGGCGTGCCCGTCCCTCTTCCTCCCTACTCCCTGGGGCTCGCTCCCAGAGCTGTGCCTTCACTGCGAAGTCACCTCCCAGATGAGAGAAGGCCTGGTATGGCCACAGATATGCTAGAGCTGCTAAATATCTCCACATGAGTGCTCAGGAGCCACTTTTAAGAGAGAGCAGGTGATTAAGGTCACATTTAAAATTGACTTAAACCCTGTGACCTTCTGAAACACAGATGGTACTTTTGGTTAATATAAAAAAGGAAACATCTAGTATTTTGACATTCACATAAGGATGCTGTCTTGTTTATACTTTTCCTCAATCTTAAAATCCTTTCTTTCAAACTGAAATAAAAGTTTCCAGGGCTGATTCTGCCCTGAGGCCATCCATATGCTGAATCTCCTTGATATGTAGAAGTTATATATACATATATATATATAGCTAAAATATATGTATATATATACACATATGCACAGTTTTTACAGAGGAAGGTTTTCAAATTGGCAATATTTTGTACTGTGGTACTGGTGAGTCTCCTTGTCACTGAGTAGAAAGGGCTCTATATGTTTGTGTAGCACAAACCCAAGATTTGAACTGAGTTTCAACTTTATAGTCAGTGTAACTTTCAGTGCCCTGTGGACATGGGTATTTACTTATTCAAGGGTATTCTGAGCTGTAGGGTGGCATTGGCTGCAATCAGGTAAATCAACCTGCCAGCCTTGCTGCAAAGTATCACTTCACAAGAAAGGATGTGTTTAGGGAATAGTAGTGTTCCTGGCTGAGTTGGTCTCCTGGGGTTTGGAGAACTTCAGGGTAATAACAGTAATTCCAAATGTACTTGCATTCACTTTCGCTGGTGGGGTTGGAAAGTCCCGACTGAGAACCTGTGATGTGCCCGGCACTGTGCCAGGGGTGTGTGTGTGTGTGAGTGTGCTCACGTTCAAACCCTGGGCATTTTGAACAAGTGTTTAAGTGTAAGGCATGGTTTCAAGCTGATAAAACTTTCGAGAATGGCATTTTCTGTGTGGACAGGCTGAACCAAGGGCTTAAGGAGGAAAGGAAGGATCTGCCTCAGTGGCCAAAGGAGAGAGGGACATTGAAGGGACGGCAGGGAGGGGACTGTGAGAGACAGCCCCTAAGGGAACCTCTATCTCCGTCACAATCACACTCACATTTTACAGATGCAAAAAATAAGGTTCAGAGCAGTGGAATGACTCACTCAAGGGTGAGCATTTAGTGGCAAAGCTGAAACTGGAACCCACATTCCCTGTTTCTCTGCCGAGTGCTTTTTCCATTAATTGACTACCTCCTAGCCAGACTTTTGAAAATGTGATATTTGCTCAAAGCGTAAAGAGTTATATAATGCTGAATCTGGCCCATTTTGGAATATTTCATAGCTATTTCAAGAAGGCTGCCATGGTGACATCATTTGTTTTTTTATGTGATTAAAGAAAATGTCTGCTGGCATCTAAGGTGTTGGGAAATGGTGGCATCATAAGCATAGTCATGGTATTAAGCTTCTGGAATGCCCAGCCCAGATTTTGTCCTCATCATCCAACGAGGGCTTTGAACTTGACTGTCCGGATGCCCATGCTCAGACAAGGTAGAGCCTGTGCTGCTGCCAGCCTTTGCTAGTGGTGAGGAGCCTTTTGTGATTTCATCTCTAATTTCCATCCTACTCCCTTGCGAGCTACAACAGATGTAATCTATCTCCCTTCTTTCTTCCTCAGTTGCCCTGTTCCGACATGAAGTCAGCCAGAAAGGAAACCTTTACTGCATGCCTGTTAAGTGTCAGGTACTGTTCTAGGATCTGGTGTTACAGTGTAAATACAGTAAAACAGTTTCTGTGCTCAATGAGCGTATAGACTAGAAGTGAAAATAAACATTAAACAGATCATTAGGGGTATGATAAAAAGACGTACAGGAGTGGCCCGTATGTCTTTATCCAGACCTGGCTATGGGATGCTGGCCTGTAGAAGGCAGGTTAGACTTGATAATTTTTTTGTACAACTAAATCTTCTTGCCACTTAATTGGGTCATTTCCATTTTCTATCAGTTAAAGCAGTTTGAGTAGACAACTTGGTCTCCAGACTGATCCACAGCTAGGAAGCAGGCCAAGAGAAATCAAGGTAAATTTAGAGTTCAGTGGGGAACAGAGGGGCCTGTTTGCTCTACCTTGTTAATGCATTTTTAAAAAATGGGTTCTCCCTTTCCATGCTATGTGTTCCATGCTGACGTAGACAAACTACTATAGAAAAAAAGCAGATATCAAACATGCCCTTTTCAGGATGGCATGTTTCTATTTTATTTTCTCTCTGTCTTTTCTCTCCATTCTTCTCCCTCTCCTCTTTCATTGTTTTTATTTATTTTTTAAGGCCTGAGAGCCTTAGAATATGGTATATATGGTGTTGATCCACTTAGAACCAATAAGAATAATATGAATCTCTCACTAGAATTACTTTTTTCTTAATTCTTAATGAGAAATATATATGTCTTGCTCAAAGAAACCCAAAAAAGAAAGTTGAGGCAAAGGGCCAACAAGAATAGAGGCATGACATGGATCCAGACGTATGGCCGGTACACAGTTCCATCCCTTCCGGTATGCTGAGAGCACAGGAGTTGACTGCATGCTTGGAATTTGCAGCCAGGCTCCTGGGTGCTGGGAGGTGGCTGACTCCAGCTTCAGGATTTGCCTCGTGGCTCTGTGATCAATAGCTGGACTATTTTTAGCTGGAGGTATTTTTATCATTTCATACACCTCTGAAAAGGATCATACATCAGCAATGTAAGATGAAATTTAAATGACTTGGTAGAGATTTGCCTTTGGGAGGAGAATCTGATGTTAATGCATTAAGAATAGAAGAGAGTCATCCATGTCAGATCCCACCCCACTCTGGTGGGAGGTGCTTTTAGGTTACTCATTGGTTTTTTGCCCCTACTACTTGTCTGGAAAAATATCACAAGAACCCTAAGGATCTTTCAGTCTGTTAAAGAATTTCAACTAGAGATGTATTTGCAAATTTCATGAGATCAGCAGAAATCTGCTGAGCTCTGTTGTTTGTCAGGCTCATCTTAGGTGCCGGGAGATACAGACTAAACAAGCAGACAAGGTCCCTGAACTCCCTGATTTTACAATCTAATGGGGTAAATGTGCAAACCAAGCCTTCTGCGGTGTGTACTCCGGTGGGGTCCCAGGTTATGTGGAAGAGCACTGCAGGTCGGCCAGCCCACACCTGCAGGAGTGTTAGTGAAAGCTGGTGAGGGATAGAGGGATAATTAAGAGAGAGAGGGGGGCTTGGGAAGGGTGGGGAGTAGCCCTGGCAGTAGGGGTATGTCTCCGTGGAGCAATAAAGGGAATTCATTGTGCCAGAGCTGTGCAGCGCTGAGGCCAGAGGGGAACACAAGACTACAGGGTGGCTGTGAAAGTTGAAACAGGAGAGTAGACATCATAAATGCGCTATTGATATTGGATTACAATAAATGATAGGCTTAACGCTTTGCCCTTTGTTAACTGCCTAGTTCAGTGTTCATGCAAAATTGCAATGAATATGGTGCATTAATGTGCATTTCAGTCATTGCCTAAATGTACATATGTGTCATCTCCCTCCCATGAGCCCTGTCTGCCTATTCTGAATAAACCTGTGCCTTTAACTCTCCCCCGCCACACACACACCATGAAGTAATCAAGGGAGTTCAACCTGTAAAAAATGAAGTAATTATCATCTCCATTTCAGACTTTTTCTACCCTGTAAATGAATGAATGAATGAATATATATATAT
>PVIY010025967.1:0-35983 GCA_004026745.1 Myrmecophaga tridactyla | reverse complement strand
CCCTCTTAATGAGGGGACTGTCTGAGTCTTTGATGCAGGACATTCTTTCCCTGCTGGAAGATATTTAAATAGATAAAGTTTTCATCAGAGATTTACTTAGCTTGGGAAGACTATTTCCCTCAAGGTCAGAGAGAAACTAGCCCCTCACAGAGAATTTCTCTCCAGACTACAGAGTGCTTGAGGTTTCTGTTTGTCTGGACCATGCTCTGTCTTTTGGACTGGGGCCCACAGTAAGATACACATTTTATATCATGACCCACCTGAAACAGACTTTCATAATGGAATCTTTCCTCTTACTATGTATAATATGTTTTGACATTACCTTCTATATTCTTTCTTTTGAACCAAATTGGTTTGATGAGTCACTCATAGATTATGACCCTCAGCTTGAAAATAACCTATTCTAGGGTACTGACTCTTAAAGTGTGGGGAAATTAAAGAAAAACTATCTGCTTTTCCTGAACAAAGAGAAAAAAAATCGATTTACTATTAAAAAAAAAACTAGTAGGACCTGGTTCTAAAACTTTGGCATGCATCAGAATCAATTAGGAAGCTTGCAAAAACACAAATTATTGAGCTCCAACCCCAGAGTTCTGATTGAATACACCTGGTGAGTGGTCCAAGAACTTGATGCTTAACAAATTTTCAGGTGGGGCAAGTGTTGCTGGTTCTAGGGTGAAAACCCTGGATTTTCTCCCAACAATTAATTTTATTAGATCCTTCCTCAGAGTTCTAAGGATGCCCCCTTGTGGCAATCCAAGGTAAAAATTCAGAAGCTAATGCTTCCAAAATAGTGTTAAGTGAGAAAGGCAGTAGAAACAAACACATTCAAGACCGCTTCTCCACCTCCCTTAGGAAAAAAGAACAATTATTGCCAAGCAGCAGTTAAACATAGTGTTTTAAAGAATAGAACTTAAACTTAGAAGAACCTGAGTTCAAAGCTACCAATTTATTGGACAATATTGGGTAAGTTACTTAACTTTTCTAATCCAAAGCTTCATCATCTGTAAAGTGATATAACAATAATACTTTATATACCTCATTAGATTGGTTTGAGAATTAAATGGTGTGTTTCTTAGGGTTGCCATAACAGTACTGTAAACTGGGTGGATTAAAACAAGGAGAGATTTATACTCTCAATTTGTGGTCTAAAAGTCTGAAATCAAAGTGTCCATAGGGACATCCTTCTTCGGAAGACCCTAAGGAAAATGTATTTCTTGTTTCTTCTTAGCTACTGAGAGTTGTCATCAATCCTTGGCATTTCTTGTCTAGTAGAAACATTTCTTCAATTTCTGCCTCTGTCATCATATGGGCTTCTTCCCTCTGTGTGTCTGTGTACATCTCCAAATCTCCTCCTGATTAGGACACCTGTTGCTGGATTTAGGACCCACCATAATCTAGTCTGGCCACATCTTCACTTGATTACATCTGCTTAGATCTTATTCCCAAACAGAGTCACATTCACATGTACTGGAAGTTAGGACTTCAAAGTATTTATTCAGGGGAGTATATTTAATCCAGAATAAATTGATTAACATATGAATACTGGAACATTCTGATTCATAATTCGGGGTGTGGATAGCATCCTCTACTTAACATCCAGAAGAATATTTGAACAAACCCATACCTGCATTCACATTGTCCAGTCTTCCACCTAATGCATCTTCACCCAGATATATCCAGGAATAAGTGCTTAGTCATGTCCAAAGGACCAGACTGGATTCAGAACTCAAATGTGCATCCTGACTCTGTACAAACACTGCTACTGCTGCCTGAATTTGGTTGCTCAAGAACAAGCCACTGTGCTACATAGATTCTGGGAGACGTCAAAGGCTGGTGGAGACAACTGACACCAAGACATTCTAGAGTATCCTCCCTCACAGCCGCACTCTTATCTCAAGTCCATGGTTAGATCTGAGTACCATGCTCTGGGCCCCGCCACTGCCACAGATGCAGGCCCCTGCTTCAACTGCAGTGGTTATTTGAGGTACGAGGTTAGGACAGCTTTCTTCTCACCACTGTGCTCTGACAAAGATGTGCAAAAGACAGGCCAGAGCCCACAGCATGCAGCTCTCTAGGGAGATTCATGCAATCATTTCCTGGTATACAAGCCTTGAGCTCTATGATCTCCTGAACCAAAAACATTCAATCTTTGAAAAATAAGCAAAACAAAATCACCTGCTTTAAAAAAAAATCAGGCCACATACCTTCCCTTTATAATGACTTGTCCATATTCTCACTATCTGAATACAATGAAAAGAAGTTAAAATGATTAATTCCTGCCCTCAAAGACCTTACTATACAAGGAGAAAAATAAAGAATTTCTTTGATCCAAAGATAATTATGTCTCTCCATCTTAATATTTACAAAATCTAGATGACATTTTCCATGGTGATAATGTTCATATTTCCCTGAAATAAAAACCTTTTAATAAATCAACACTCTTTATAATGTGTATCAGGATCAAATCAAGGAAAGTTAGAAACTAAATATAATAAAATATGAGAGCTTGAATGTAGATCTGGAGAGATTTTATTTAGGTTACGATTCAATGGGAAAAAGTTTTGAATAAAACATCTTGGAATTGAAAATATGGACTTTCATGGCCTACACACGTACACACACACACACACACACACACACACCCAGCACCACCAGCATCACCACTACCACCTCATAATTATGGGCCTTAAATTGCTTTGATGTCAGAGGTTGTTTGCACTTTAGCTCCAGGAACAAACCTACCCCGAAACAATGTTAATAAGCATTTAACTCTCCTGCAACTATTTCGAAACGGTTTTATAAAAATAAATCTTGACACAAAACTCTAAAACTCAACCTTAAAGATTAAACATGTTAATAAAATGCGAAACCTCCCTCTGTACTCTTCAATTTGGTACAAATATATACACGTGACTAATGTATGGGGCTTCAAAACAGAGATTTGAAATTCTAACTGCAGGACTCAGTTTGTTTTTTGTTTTTTTAATCTGTAAATATGGTAAGGCTGGAAGAGGAAAATTATCACAGATTTACAAAGAAGTCTACATTGCCTAGAAAATGATTGCAAAAAATTAATGATGCTCTCTGAGAAACAGTGTCATTCTTGAGCAAAGGTTGGCTGCTGGGCAGGCCTTCAATCAGGCAGCTCCAAACTCTGTCAAACTGAAGCCTTCATTTGGTGGCTTCAAATATTCATCTCCAAATGCACCGCAGATTTGGAAATGCACAATTGTTCTCTGAGATAGATTTCCAGATTTTACCTGCACATTTTATGATCTGTTATATTTGCCAGGAAAAGATGTAAGTTTGTCAGTAGAAGCATTTTCCTTTACACTGTACCTTTGATTTCTGCTTCATTTAGGAATATCACAATCACATATGTGATGCTGAAATGTTTATGAATGGTGCTCAGTTCAATACACATAAGCAGATGCAAAATGCATTAGCCCTATTTAAAGAACTACTACAACAAATCAATATAGTACAGCATGAGACTTTAGGCTTGGTATTAAAGTGAGCTGAGCGGGATAATAGTGCGCCCGCTTACTTACATGACTTTGGGCAAATCACTTAGACAATCTAAGCTTTAGTTTGTGGAAATAACAATATCCAGTCCATGGATTGTTGAAAGGATTTAATATATCATCTATACAAAATGTAGCATCTGGCACCCAATAAGAGCCCAACAAATTATACCTTCACTTTGATAGCTAGATGATAAATAGATATTCAGAGTAGTATGGAAGATAGACACGGTATGAGTTCTGAGGTTTTCTTATTTTTAAAAACTATGTAGAGAAAAATTGCAAATGTCATAGCACTACATTAGAGGATGCTTATTCTCACTTTACAAAGGAAGTCACTAGAGAATTTATTAAAATATCACATTTCAGTTGCACACTTAAAGCCTGATTGTAAAAGTTGGATTTGTATACAATTTGCAGGATCACATATCATATGAAGCATGGTCTACTTATATGTCTTTTCAAAATGCAAAAATGTTATGTGCATTTGAGACCTGTAAAATAAAATTTACCTTCAATTCTTACTATTTCCATGTCTCAGAAGATCTGTTTGTGTACAGTAATGGAAAGTGTGCAGTAAAAATCTGTGAAGAAAGTGAAACCTGGGCAGAGAGAAGTAAGAACAGAAAATATCCAGCCACATAAAATATATACACATGACACATACAATACTCCCCAGGAGAGGAGAAGGGGAAGGTGGAACCAGAGAGGAGAGTTCCATGTCCTCTACAAATATACAACATCGGGGCATATATGGAATTCTTGTAAGCCCTCAAGGGGTCTCTTAGTAAAGGATACCAAAGAGATGTTCAATGGTAAAAAATGGACTTCGTTTTATATGCCTTACAAAGTTTAAAACTAGAGCTAATGTGAGGGAGGAGCTTGATTGGAGCTACTCAAAGTATGTGTTAGTTTTATTTTCTTCTGGTCCTTCCTCTTATCCTTTCCTCTACTTTCTTTGTGCAAGAACTTATGCCTGAGAGGTGCTGTAGTCAAAAGAAGAAGGAGAAAAGGAGGAAGGGAGGGAGAAAGAGAGATGAAGAGGGAAAGGGAGAGAGAGAGGAAAAGAGAGAACTGATATTTTAGTATAGCACCATGACCACAAAAAGTGCCGTCTTGGGAGCCTACAGAAGACTCAAAGTCGGCTTCGCAGACACCAAACTGCACAGTTGCACGGGACCCCATGCTCAAAAGAACCCACACTTGGTTTACTGCCTGCTGTCACCATCTTGAAATTATTAGTACAAAGTTTTTATTTCTGTGAGTGACATTAGATGGAGCGATGGAGCATGCATGTAGACAGAGGAGATAATCCAGTGTGCGTGACTCCCTTCCCCCACGTCTTTGCTGCTCCTTTTTGCATATAGTGTTCATGATGTTCCAAGAGCACAGAACTCTGGGAGACCCACGATTTCAGTGAGATGCAAAAAGAGTGCAAGAAGGTAAATATGTTACGTCTAGTACAGCTAAGTGA
This sequence comes from Myrmecophaga tridactyla, assembly GCA_004026745.1. Taxonomy (NCBI): domain Eukaryota; kingdom Metazoa; phylum Chordata; class Mammalia; order Pilosa; family Myrmecophagidae; genus Myrmecophaga; species Myrmecophaga tridactyla. The sequence continues at coordinate 30,982 of PVIY010025967.1, read as the reverse complement.
GCAGGGGAAGCTGACTGCCCTGAAAGACCAAGTCAGTATGGACCCAAACTTACCTTAAACTCAGAAAAAAAGCAGCAGTATTCACCTAGCATATCCTTTCTTACTCATCTTATTTTCCTATCTTAGCCAATCAGTTATACTAAAAAAATGATGACATAAAAAGAAAAGGGAAAGTTGGAGTAACCCATAGTTCATTTAATTTTCAATCTTTCCTTATGCATCAGTTACCCGAATATAGAGTATTGATGGAATGTGTTATGTATCAAGAGGTGAAATGGAAAAAGCCAAATAAGTTTGGTGCAGCATTTTCACTATCCTTGTAAAAAGGAAATGTATATGCATGCGCAAGCTGCAAAATATAAGTTGGGTAATTTCAATGATTCCCCATATGAGTTTAATGCTCTTAAATTTGCATTTAAAATGAAAATTACACAATATAAAAATAAATGGTAAATTTCATGCTAATAATTAACATTTCCATGATATTTACTTAGAACATTACTAAGTGGTAATTTAAAAAACAACCTGGCAACTCGAGAGAGAGAGAGACCCCAGAAGACAGGAAATAATTTTATATTTCAGTGCATCTAACAGCATGGTTTCTACTTTATGAACAAGGAGCCCTATATTTTCATTTTACACCAAGCCCTGCAGTTCGTGTAGCTGGTTTTGTACAGTTAATGTAATGTAAAGGGGAAAGAAGGAAGAGAGTATTTTCTTACATCCACAGAAAAAGAGTATGGATGTTATGTTATAGTCAGAAACATTGGCAAGAAAGCCTCCCTGTCCTGTCAATCACCTGGGTTATGAAGTCTCTGGCTGCTCTTACAAATGGGCTATCAAATGTTGTTGTCCTGTCTGCCATATGATCACCTTTAAATCTCACTGTCATTAATTAGTCTCATGGATTTCCACATCTTACTGCAGGGGCATCCTTTTATGAATGTCATTGCTACTTTAGCATTCATCCTCTTTAATTTCCAGGTCTGAAGAATCACAGTTTCCCCTACAATAATAGGCTATTTATTCCATTCAAACCATTCTCAGCTTCATGTGAAACTCTGGCTTGTTATCTGCTTGAAGAAGGCTTTGAAATTATCTAGAGGAGAAGTATATAGGTCCAGGACCCATTAAGATCATCTGATTTCAGGGTGTGGTAAATGAAATCACATTGCCCATTTGTTGTGTGCTATAGCTATGCTTTATTCATAATCAAAAAACAACAACATATTGAATGTATGACCTTGAGCAAAGAAGGCAACAGTGGAAATAGTATGAGTTTTGAAATCTGTCATTCTTTGGAATATGATTCTGCACTTACTGAAAAAGTTAATCATCCCTCTGAATATGTCTCCTCATTAATAGAGTCAGTTATACTGAAATGCTATTTTTCTCACAAAAGTGAGGCTATTATAATCAAGCAAATAACCAACAGTGAAGAAAAGGAATGGAAAAAAAGAAAAAAAGATGACAGGCGGTTATTCTTTTGGCAATACAGAATATGAACCCATTTGCTGCATTTAAGACACTTTCTTCTTATGAAACAGAACCTGCATTCCTGAATTAAAAAATAAAATTCTGGATGCTCACTCTCTTGGCTTCTCTTGCAATAAGGTATTTTGACATAATAGGTTAGGACATAATGGATTTCACATAATGAAAGAACTCCAATTGACATAATGACATAATTGACATAACTAATTGGCATAATGACATAATGGATTTGATGTAATGACATAACACCAGTTATGTGCATCAAACCAGGATTTTGAATGAATCCTATTGATGTGAAGAATTGAAGAATGCCCAGAATATTTTCTGCTGAAGCTGGCATCATCAGTCACAGCTACATTAGTTTCCAGACGCAGCAGTGGTGACCATTCCAGAGGCAACAGCCCCACTATCCAATGTCAACAGTGTGAGCTCTGGTGTCCATGCCGAGTGGCAATGACACGGGTCCTATGCCAGGGTAAGGCTACACCATAATTTGGAACATTATTCTTCTGCTGCAAACGTCCCCACCTTATATCTGTGTTCTTCTTACTTACTGGAAATTATTATGTTTTCTTCTTAGAGGTTTTGAGAACAGTCTGATAACCTCTGAAAAAAATTTAGGATTATATTAGAGCTGTTTTTTTTTTGCTTGCATAAATTCAGAATTTATGCTTTGCATACATTCAGATATTCCAAGAAGTCTTGACCAATGATGTAGAGATAAATAATGCTTCAGTTCTAAGTGAAAATTTCTATACTGTCCTTTGGAAAGGCCAGCCAAACCTTATTAATGATGATAGTTTTGAGGGAAAACAATGGATGTGTATTTCATGTTATGTTAGAAAAACAACTACTGAATCTGAATGTGCAAATTGCTTTTAAAGGGAAATGCTAGCTTAGGGGAAAGAGTGTCCTTTGCTTTATGTTTGTGTGGATTGTATAAAAATCACTGTGCAAGCATGGTACTGTTATTCCTAAACGAGGATAACCAAAAGAAAGCCACGCTTATAGAAGTTGCTTAGGAAAGGTTTTTTAATTTGATTCTATAAAGCACTGTGCATGAAAATGTCCTAAGTATATTCTTGGCATCTCACTTGCTAAACAGGAAGGTTGATTCAGCTGACAATTTTAGAACAGAAACCAGGAAATCACATATTTGGAGCTATCTGATGTCTCTGAGTCTTCTCCTTAACACAATGTGACATATGTAGTACAAGAATAAGGCAATGAAGAATTGAAAGATTGCTGCAATTTTAGAAAGAAGAGCCCATATATCTTTCTTAATCCAGGTTTTTAAGGCAGATTCACTCACTCCTCTGGTAGTAGAAAGAATCCAATTACTACTAGCCTTGGGCATTCTAAATTTTTGTAGAATTTATTTAACCTTCTTACCTGACCTTTGCGCTTGCTTCTGCTCATCTCTCTGAGATTGCCTTGACACTTATTCCAAGCCTCAAGTGCAGCCATAGGACTTTATATAAGGTATTGTTTTCCCTTTGTTTAAACTCTGAGATTTCTATGATCTGAGTGATAGATAGCCTTAGGCATTTTTGATTCCTTCAGGACTTCAGATTTCTATCTTCTCTTGACCCAGCTCTGTCTTGTTAGACTGTTCTCTGCCATTGACCCACCTTCTCCAAGCGGCAAGAGGGGACCAGATTCCATGTTTATCAGTTATATGTTTTCATGCAAGAAAAAACATGTCCACATAAAACAGGTCTAAACATAGAGCAGACACTTGCTATCTCTTTAATAAGAAATATGGGTATAGGATCTTCAAAACTATCATGGTCAATTAACACTACCATGAATGACTCAGCTATATCCCATATTTCCAAATTGTAGAGGGAGGGTTGGCAACATCTCATTTAAGGGACCCAAGGTTTTGTTCATAGATCCAGGTATTAGAATCTCATAACACATGGAAACTTTCAGGGAAGATGGCAGCGTTGAGAGCTCCAGGACTCAGTGCTCCCACCAAAACAATTGGTAAAGAAGCAAGAGCTGTCTGAACAACTATTTTTGACACTTCAGAACACTGAACAGATCCAGGGAAGAGAGGGAGGAAGAGGCAGATAGGATACAGTGAAGAATTGTAAATTGTTCTCCCTATGCAAGAGCTATGGCAGCCTCCCCCACTCTCATGTCAAGCCACAGTGAGGTGCCTCCTCCCAGAATTTGCCCTTCAGTCAAAATGTGTATGAGACAATGAAAGGAGTGTAAGCACCTGTACAGGTATACAGTTTGAACAAAGGCCTGCAGGCATCAAATACTAGAAGAGGAAAGTCTGTCTCCATGGAAACAAAGGGGACAACCAAACTCCAGTAAACAAATCACAGAGTTGACATTTTAAATAATAAAATGCACAGCACACAGCAAAAGGGTAAAAGACAAACAAAGAAACAGGAAATGATTACCCATCCAAAGACAGGGGACAAAAATACAGAAAATACCAACGAAGATGAAGAAACTATAGATGTACTGAACAAAGCCTTCAAAAAATGATATAAAAATGATCAAGGAGATGAAGGAAAACCCTAATGAATATCAGGAAACAATGAATGAACAATATGAGAGTCTAAGTGAAGAGCTAGAAATTTTAAAAAACAACCAAACAGAACTACTAGAGTTAAAGACCACAATAACTGAAATAAAAAATGCTCGGAAGGGTTTCAAGAACAGATTGAAGCTGGCAATGAAAGAATCAGTGACCTTGAAGACAGGACACTTGAAATGAGTCAGGCTGAGAACAGAAAGAAAAAAGAAATATTAAAAGTGAAAATAGCCTAAGACAGCTATGAGACACCATCAAACATGTCAATATATGTATTATAGGAGCCCCAGAAGGAGAAGAAAGAGAGAAAGTAGCAGAAGGACTAGTTAAAAAAATGACAGAGAACTTCTCAAACTTAGCAAAAGTTGTGAATAGCAGAGAATACCAAACAGGATAAACATGGAGAAAAATATACCCCATCATATATTGATTATACCAACAAATGCAAAGAACAGGGAGAAAGTTCTGAAAGCTGTAAGAGAAAAACAATGTGTTACGTACAAGGGAGTCCCAATTAGATTGAGTGCCAATTCCTCATCAGAAACCATGGAAGCAAAAAGGCAGTGCATTGAAATATTTAAAGTGCTTAAGGAAAATAAATTCCAGCCAAAAATTTTATATCCAGTGAGAGTCTCTTTCAAAAATGAGGGAGAGATTAAGACATTCATAGATAAACAAAAGCTGAGGGAGTTCATCACCCTACAAGCAATGCTAAAGAGAGTTCTTCAGATGGAAAAGAAAGGACACTAGGCAGTTGTTCAAAGTAGGGAAAAAAAAAATTAAGACCTTTGGTAAAGGTAACCCTTTGAGTAAATATAAATGCCCATAGCATTTACTGCACTGTTTGGATATGTAACTCCACTTCTTACTTCCTACAGTTGCTAAAATGTACATGCTTAAATGAATGATAAATAAAGATTTTTGGAATGTAATGTATAAAGATATAAGTGGTAACAAGTAAAAGAAAATATTGGAAAGACAGAGGGGTATAGGAAAATTATATGTGCATGCCCGTGCCATTAAGTTGCTATGAGAAGAAATATAATTGTTATATATATATTTAATTTAAAATCATACCTATTTATATACATATATGTATTTAACATCATATATTTGATTTTAATTTTAAGCCCATTGTAACCACAAGGAAAATACATGAAAAATATATACAGATATATAAGTGAGAAGGCACTCAATATGATAGAGCAAATAAATAAAAATGTAAGCATTCATAGAAGTGGGGAACTTAAAAGGTATAAGACTTACAATGGCTAAATAGCAAAGTGGCAATAGAAAGCCTGCATTAACAGTCATGACTTTAAATTTAAATGGATTAAGCTCCAGTCTAAAGGCAGAGATTGGCAGAACGGACTAAAAGACACGACCCAATCATACGCAGTCTGCAAGAGACTCACCTTAAAATCAAAGACAGAAGTAGTTGAGGGTAAAAGGATGGGAAATAATATACTATGCAAGTACTAACCAAAAGAGAGCTGGGGGTAGTTATACCAGTATCAGATAAGATAAATTTTAAGTCAAAAACAGTTATGAGGGAAAAAGTTGGTCATTATATACTAATAAAACGAAGAATTCAACAGAAAGATGTGACAATTATAAATATATATGCACCTAACAGCAGAACCCTGAAATACACAAAGCAAATACAGACAGATTTGAAGGGAGAAATGGATAGGTCTACATTAAGATATATTTTAACACACCTCTCTAAACAATGGATAGAATATTTAGTCAGAAGGTCAATGTGGAAATACAGCATTTGAATGATACACTAAATCAGATCTAACAGAAGTATATAGACACTGCACCCAGCAAAAACAGAATACACATTCTTTTCAAATGCATATGGATATCTCCAGGATAGACCATATGTTCCATCCTAAAACATGTCTCAATAAATTCAAAAATATTGAAATCATGCAATGTATATTCTCCAACCACAATGGAATGAAGTTAGAAATCAACGCGAGATGGAGAAATGGAAAATTCACAAATATGTAGAAATAGAACAATATACTATTAAGCAACCAGTAGGTTAAAGAGGAAATCAGAAGCAAAATTAAGAAATATCTTGAGGCAAATGAAAAAAGTGTACCAAAACTTGTGGATGCAGCAAAGACAGTGCCGAGAGTGAAATGTATAGTTCCAAATGCTTACATTAAAAAGTAAAAAGACTTCAAATCAGAGAATTAACATCAAAACTGGAAGAACTAGAAAAAAAGAACAAACTAAACCCAAAGCAAGCTGAAGGAAAGGAATAACAACTGTTAGAGCAGAGATACATGAAGTAGAAAACAAACAAAAATAAAAAGCAACAGAATCAACAAAACCTAAAATTCATTCTTTGAAAAGGTCAATGAAATCAACAATGGTTTAGCTTGATGGACAAAGAAAATATGAGAGAGGATACAAATAACAAAAATTAGAAGTGAAAAGGGGGACATTACTATCAACCCCACTGAAATAAAAAAGGACTATAAGAGGATACTATGAACAACTCTCTACCAACGAATTAGATAGCCTAGATGAAATGGACAAATTCTTAGAAATACACAGACTACCAACATTGACTCAAGAAGTAATAGAAGATTTCAACAAGCCAATTATCAGTAAGAAGATTGAATTAAAAAATCAAACATCTCCCAAGAAAGAAAAGCCCAGGACCAGATGACTTCGCAGGTGAATTCTGCAAAACAATCCAAGAAGACTTAACTCCAATTCTGCTGAAACTCTTCTAAAAATTGAAGAGGAAAGAACACTCCCAAATGAATTCTGTGGGACCATAATCACCCTTATACCAAAGCCAGGTAAAGATATCACAAGAAAACTACAGATCAAATCTCCTATGAATATAGATGCAAACATCCTCAACAAAATACTAGAAAACCAAATCCGATAGCATATTAAAATAATTAGACACCGCGATCAAGTGGGATTTATCCCTGTATGCAAGGTTGGTTCAACATAAGAAAAGCAATTAATGTAATAACTACATTAAAATAATAAAGAAAAGAAAAAAACATGATCATCTCAATTAATATAGAAAAGGCATTTGATCAATACGGCACCCTTTCTTGATAAAAACCCTTAGAACACCAGGAATAAAAGGAAACTTCCTCAACATGATTAAAGGCATATATGAAAAGCCCACAGTTAATCAAAACCACACTGAGATACCATTTCACTCCCATTACTATGCTGTTATTAAAGAAAAGAAGAAAAACAGAAAATTAGTATTGGGGAGGATGCAGAGAAATCGGAATGCTCATCCATTGCTGGTGGTAATGTACAATATTGCAGGCAATGTAAAATGCTGTAACCACTGCGGAAAGCAGTTGCTTAGAAAGCTGAGTATAGAATTACCATATGATCTGGCATCTCCACTACCAAGTGTATACCCCAAAGTATTGCAAGCAGGGACTTACGCAGATTTTGCATAACGAAGTTCATAGTGGCATTATTTACAATTGCCAAAAGATGAAAGCAACCCAACTGTCCACTAACTGATGAATGGATAAATAAAATGTAGTATATAGAAGAATGAAGTCCTGATACATGCGACAACAGAAATGAACTCTGTTCATCACATTGCATGAAATAAGCCAGACACAAAAGAACAGATTTTGTATAATCTCACTGATTTGAAGTAATTAGAATATGTAAACTGTTAGAGTTAGCATCTAGAATACAGGTTACCAGGGGCTGGAGGGGTGACAAGGAATGGGAATTTAAGGCTTAAAATGTACAAGGTTCCAATGTGAAATGATGAAAGTGCTTTGATGCTGGATGGTGAGGATGGTAATACAATATTGTAAGCAATAACAACACTGAAATATGTATCTGGCTATGATTAAAAGGAGAAATGTTAGAGTGTATATGTGGTAATAGAAAAGTTTTTAAAAGAAATCCATAGAACTACATTAGACAACCAGCAAACCCTAAGTTAAAACATGGACTTGAATTAATAGTACAATTATAAAAATGTACTATCAAAAACTGTAACAATTTAACAAATGAATATGAAAGTTGAATCATTAAATTGGTATCTTTTTTAGTCTCCAGTATCTTAGAGCAGCTAGAAGTAAAAACCTAAAATTGTGGAATTGTAACCCAGGTCAAACTCTGAACTATGTTCTACAACTAATTGTGGTGCTGTGCTTGGAAATTTATTGCTTTTTTGTATATGTGTTATATCTCACACAAAAATAGTTGATTGTGATGGTAAAAAATATTTAAGCCTTCTAGCCTCCTATATTCTAGAGAAGCTAGAAGGAAAAATCTGAGAGGATCATCTGGTAGCCCATGACACACTCTGGGATCTTTCCTGTAACTACTTATTGAAGAGTGCTTTGAAAACTATTGCTTTGTATATATATTATACGATAAAAAAACTAAAAAAAATTGTAACAAATGTTCTACACCAATACAATGTATTGGTGGAGGGCTGGTATATGGGAATCCTGTATTTTATTCATGATAGTTCTGTAATCCCATGACATTTCTAATTTTAATAAACCTCACATGACAGCATCCCAATTGGAAAGAAGGGTTTAAGGATAAAATGAATTTAGTTTGCATGGCTCTCCTTTTTTTTTTTTTTTCTTTTTTAATTTATTTTCTTTCACCATGAAGAAAAATTTTTCTCAGAATCTCCCAAGAAGATCCCCCTTCATCTCAATGTACATACCTCCCCTCCAGAAAAATCACTACTAAATTCCCTGTGGCATTTACCATCACACAAACAAATCCACAAAACAAAGAAACTTTTACTTAGCTGATGGATAGGTGTCAACGGTGTGTGCCATGCTATGGCTTTCAACAAGGTAGAGAGAAGCATTTTCTTACCATATAAGTCCCAGCTTTAAAATTACATGTTTAGGAACATAATTCAAGTTTCAATGTGCAATCCACTGTGATTGGTGACATAAAATGTAACATTGAGTCTTAAAAGTCTAATCTTTCAGTATCCGTGTCCTTTCATTATATTCTGTCCACAAAAGTCAAAGGTGATGCTGCAGTAGAAGCAGAGCTGGGACATCAAAGGAGATAAATCACCCCAATGCATTTTACTGCAGGATTCTGAATCACAGCAGGTGAAGGGGTGAATACTGCTTGTGGAGACAGATGGGCCAAAGACTGATGTGCACCACGTTTGTATAGGCCACTCCATCCTGAACAGCTTGTGCAGATATGGTGATAAAATTTTAAGAAAAAGAGAATCAGCTGAAACTATTCTGACTGCACCACAGAAAGAATTACTGAATTCAGGGCTATCTGCTAAAATAGAAGGTTTTTAGGATGGACATCTGCATTACCCAAGATTCTCCAAAGAAATGGAACCCAAAGGATGTGTATACACACACACATACACACACACACACACACATATATGTAATTATTATAACTTATAATTAATTGGCTCTTTTCATCATAATTAATAGGACTGTGAGAGCTGGCAAGGAAAATTCTATAGGGCAGGCCACTAACTGGAGACACTAATAAAAGTGATGCTGAAGTCCTTCATTCATATTCCCCAGGGGAGGCTTGGTGACTGAAATTCTGTCAAAGACAATGCCAAAGTTGAGTCTGGATTCCTCCTCTTCTGTCCTTTGAAATCCTCAGTTATGGCTTTTAATAATTCCAATTAATTGCATGAGGAGATTACCTACATTGCAGAGGGCAGTATCCTTTCTTAACTGTAGATGCAATCAACTGATATAGATCTAAATCCCATCTCAAACTATCCTCACATTAACAAGCAGGCCAGTGCCTGATCAAACTAGATACTGCAACCTAACTCATGAAATTAACATTCACAGCTTACCCTTTATCAGCTTGGCCCCCATACACAGCTTCTTAAACCAGACTTCATCTCCACAAGACAATATTAATCATACTTTCACTTAATATGAGACAATTGTCCTGTATACAAAAGAAAATAGCACTAACTATTTTCCCAGAAGAGGATGCAAATCTTTAGTGATAGTCACTCTTAAATTTGAAATTCTGTAACTTAATTAATATGTAAAAGTAAATCTCATTTCTGCAACTGGGCATGTGTTGCAGCTGGCAGTTATAACTTTCTTCATCTACTACCCACTCCATACTCCCTTTACCCTCAGTAATCACCCCAGCTGGTTGTGGTTCTTTCGTGTTGGAGTGACCCAAAACTTCATTCCTGAAGGGTCTGAGCCATTAGTGTCCTGCCTGGATTGAGCTATTATAGTTTTCTATTGACTTTAATCACAGGGCATGGTAGTAACAAGAGATGTCTTAAGGGATCTCCTGTATTTCAGACACTTTTTCTTACCTCTATTTTGTATAGCAGTCCAATATCCCCTTAGTAATCAGGATTAATCACTCATATTAGTATAGTAATTCTTTTCTTTGCCTGTTGATGTGGAGGCATGAGGATCCCAAAGGGGTGGGTGTCTGACTTCTAGTTCAGTGGAATTATTGTTGTGTCTCCAGGTGGAAGCATCCCTACCTTTAGAACTAAGTCCTCTAGACCAGGAGAACATAAGCTCATGGGAACAGAAAGCAAGAAAATTGCTAATGAATTGCTAGGGGTAATAATAAGTGATACCTCTCCCATTTCCTTGATTCCTGGGTCATGAGTCTTGACGATGGGAGAAACAGTGCCATAGATTGGATGCTCTTTAGAGTGTATATACATATATATAGTCTACTGAGAACACTGTCCCAGCTCTTCAAGCTATTGCCAAAGAATTGGCACCATGATTGGGTCTTCAAAAGACCATTTCACTGTTCTATCATTGCATCTGCTTCAGGATGATGGGAAACATGGTAAAAGCAGTGAATTACATGAACATGGGTCCACTGCTCCATTTCATTTGCTGTGAAATGAGTTCCTTGATCAGAACAAATGCTGTATGGAATGCCATCATTGTGGATAGTCATTCTATAAGTCCACAGATGGTAATTTTAGCAGAAGCATTACATCCAGGTAAGACAAATCCATATCTAGAGTAAACATATATTACAATAAGAACAAAAACCTGCCCTTTCCATGCTGGAAGTCATCAAATATACTCACGTGCTACCAGGTAGTTGACTGTGTCAAGGCATGGTACCATATTGGGGGACTGAGTATTGATCTCTGCTGCTGGTAGTTTGGGCACTCAGCAGTGGATACAGGAGGGTTGACCCTGTTTAGGGAAGTCCATGTTGCTCTAAAACAAAATTTAACTCAGCACAGATAGTTCTTAGTCAGTATCCATGTCCTTATAGCACAGTTTGCAATTGACTACTTATGCAGATGACATAGGCTGGAGTGTAACAAGCCCCACACAGTAGAAACATCATTGTGATCTTTTACTATTTCATCACATTATATATATGACCAAAATATAGTCTTGAATTCAATTCACCAGTTTTATTTCATCTTTAATAAGTGCATTTGAAAAATGTCAATATAAAATGACCCAACAATGTTATTAGTAATTGATTTTTAGGACATATAACTTTAGCTATAGTAATAAAATATAAGGAAATCCTTCACTGGCATTTTATTCTCCTGACTGGGTGAGCTAGCTAATAATAATATTGACATTTCTTGTTAACCATGTGCTAAGGACTTTCCCTTCCATACATTAATTTTAGTGGTTGTAAAAACATTGTCTCAAAAATAACTAAACCATGGCTTAATTTGCTGAGGGCTATGCAGTTAGTGGGAGATGGAGTTTGTCTTCAAATCCTAGGTTTCTCTCACTTCTAATATATTGTCTTGGAGAAACCAGTATTTCACACAGTACCTATTACACTTTGGGATAATAACAGATAGTTGTTTCATTTATACAGTGGCAAGCATAAGGAAGGGGAAATGGAAAGAAATACAAAGGAAAAGAGTTACTGCTCTTGCCCCAAATGAAAGGCGAAGAAATAACCAGGTAAAAGGTTGATAAAAATATTGCCTCCATAGTAGGGCAGTGGCAGTTGAGAAATGCTGCACTAAATATTGAGAAAATATAAACTGAGGGAAATTAAATGAACACAATTTTTTATACAACTGATCATAATATTGGCAGCATTCATAAAGCAAATCCATATCAGTACACTTTCCTTCAAATAAATTAACTAATATAAACTTCTCAGGGAGTATTAATTTGGTCATTTAAAAGTTTACTGAACATCTAGTACATAAAATGCAACATGCCAGGCACTGGAGCCAAAAAAGGAAAAAATACAGCTCTATCCTCCATGAGCTAACAGTCTGAGGAGGGGAGCAGGGAAAACACAAGGTCTGCATTGAACACAATTACACCTTCTTTATTACTATTAGGATTAATATAAACTCAAGGGTTATTATTATCTTTGTTAAAGCTGGGTTATGTCACGCTTGTCTGATGGGTTGATGAAGGTGAGTTCTGTGCTTCCAAGAATATTATTCTTCTCATGGATAATTTCCTAACACAAGTAGGATAATTTACAAAAGTTTTCAGATGATTAATGGTAACTTGGAAATGCAGTGCACACACATTAGGATAAATGAAATATAAACTGCAAAGATTTAAGCAAATATTTTCAATGGAAATCATTTCACTAATTATATATTCACATTAAATATTTTACTGTCCAAATGCTACATAGGTACTGAACAAAAATATAGATGGGACTTTGCTGGGTGAATTAAGTTCAAGTCAGTTGGTTTTTCCCTGGAATAACAGGGAAATGTGAATTTTTGTGTCAGACTTAAATTCCAGAATCTGCTCTGTCACTATCAATTAAGACATTGAAAAAGGTATAAGTTGAAGGATACTAATCTATTTCTCCTGATTGCTGTATCAATTGGTTTTTAGAGCTGTGAAGATTAAAAGATTACACATGAAAGGGTCAAGCTGCATCTAAGAGTAGTAGGTTCTCAGTACTGTTTCCTTATTTTATTCAGAGCTTAGGAGAAAAGCTCATAACTTTATGGCTTTATAAGATTGTCCATTATATTTTGCATCATTTACATCCTTTACGTTGGTATAAAAGTTGGTAGATATGAAATAAAATCTGTCTATCCTTCACCCCCACCATAGATGCTGACTTACACCACACACACACAATCACACACACACACACACACCCTTGTGAAATATGGCACGTAATTATACATTCTGAAAGTATCATTATTAGAGAGGCTTACAATAATTCTTGTCCTCAGTAAGAAGGTATCTCATGTTATTCAAAAGATAAAATATACTTGAAGTGTACTGCTTCATAGAGGAATAATAGACTTCTCAGAGATGCCATTGAAAATACCAGACTAAGGTGAAGAGATCACAGACATGAATAGTATACTTGACCTTTGGTCCAGTCATTCTCTGATTTATCACACACAAATCTCTATGTACAAAATGTAATTTAATTATATATTCTTAACTTCACAGAAACAAATGTTATATGTTCATTTATGCCATGCTTTTTTATCTCAATATTATTCCACATTGTTTTCTAGATTACTCCATATAGAGTTGTTATATGATATTTAAAATGTAAACTGGCAACAGCAACTCCCACTCAGAACTCCCACTGCAAAATGTATTTTATAATCAGTATTTTTTTCTAAGGAAAATAAAGTATATTAAAATATTCACTTTTTATTGCAACTTTCTCTATTCATAATCTATTCTCTAGACTGAAACTCTCAAAACAGGAAAATTAATTTTTATTTCAATGATGGACACACTACTTTCTCAGGTCTATTTTTCAGGTGACGTCACAATTTACCCTCCATATATTTTGAAGAGTAAGCTGACCCTGATCTACCTGTAAGAGTAACCATACTTGGAAATTAGCCATGAAAACAAATGAGCATGTATAGCTGTGGGAAGCAGGGAGAGCCAACTCTAGGAAGATGATTTTAAATAGACTTTCCAAAATTTTAAAATGTTATACTTACTTTCATGAAATTTGGATCGGCAATTTTATCTCTTCCAAATTTTAGATTAATTTTATTTTGACATATGTTTATTCTACACACATACAAAGTGAAAACAACAATTGCAAATATCCAAATGAATTGATTCAAGTAATCTTTCCCCAAGTAATTAATTGATTGATTAATTAATTTATTTTATATGGGCAGTCATCAGGACTCGAATCCAGGTCTCCAGCATGGCAGGCAAGAACTCTGCCTGCTGAGCCACCATGGCCCTCCTTTTTCCAATTAATTTAGACATTTCAAAGAAACACTTTGCATTAATTGATACTAAAACCCTTTCTCTTTTTTGCTTGCATGATGTTACACTAGCTAAACTCCTTTCCCATTTACTTTCTAATTACTTTGTAACAACACACTAAATATTCTGATTGCCTTTTAGGTTCCAAGCATTTCTTGGAGCAAGGAATAAGCAATAATGAGCAAGACAAAGAGAGTCATTGACTCCCATTGTCAAAAAGTAAGCAAATCGTGTCCTATCTGGGTTTCAATGAGATGAGAATTTTTTATTCTTCATTCACCTGAAAATCAAGACATATTATAGAGTTAGGTCTTTAGCCCTAAAATATGAGAATGAAAGACAAACTAGTAATTTGGCATTCCTTAGAATAAATATTCTTGAATATATGTATATGGTTTATAAGTGTACCATATATGCTTCTCAGAGATGGTATATGGTATGCTTATAAACCATATACATATATTCAGGAATATTTATTCTAAATATTCCTGTCAGGAGCAGATGGGCATAACCCGCAATGGAAGCCTACTGCTGGCAGAACTTAGCCGTGTTTTTCTTGTCCTGAGTAATTCAGCTTAGACCCCAAAACTGAATACCGCAACATATTTAAAAAGTAAAATGCTAAAGTTAACCAACTCACCTTTCTCTACTTTTCCTAGGATATTAAACCTCTTTATATACCTTTTAAAAATGTAATTTCATTAGTTTTAGTGCAAGGTACAGTGCAAACACATGCAGTTTGGAACCAATGTTTTACTTTGCAGCTTCCCATTTGGATTTCCAATAATTTTCTTAACAGTTTTGCTCTTATTGAATATTCCAATAATCTCAAACTTGCACTCTCTTAACTACCCTAGATTGCCCTTTACATATAACAGAACAATGAACTGCAGTTGGAAAGGAGGTACTCCATATTGAAAGACTGCCACAAAGAACCCAGTAAATGGTTGGAGACATTAATGAGCTAGTTACAAAATAAGTCCATTAACGTAAATCCTGTTCAACACAGCCGGGCCAATCCACGGTTTGCAGGGGCAGAGTCATCACATCTATAGCCAGTCAGATCGGGAAGACCGGTTCCCTTATCACGACAGCAAGTGCTTGTAAGATTCAAGACAGAAAGAGAAAACTCTACAAAAGAGTATCACAGTTCTAAAAAGGAATTCCAAATAAAATTCTGCTGAAATACTTTTCTGAATAATAAATACCCCTTTTTAAGCTCTCCCATTTTTCTACACTAACTTGGGCTATTGTTACCTTCGCCAACCTCTACTACAAACATCATACATATTCCCCAGCCATTGATTGAGGACCAGCCACCACCATACTCACCTTTCATATGGTATTTTAACTAATCTGCAAAACTAGTTTCTAAAGTAGATATTATTACACCAATTTTACAGGGAAAGAAAAACGTTAAGAATGTTTAGTTCACATGGCTGATTTCACCTCATTCAGATTTTATTGCAGATGTTACCTGCTTAAACTCAAAGTCAAAGTGTGTTTACTGCACAGATACAGTCATATTTTCTCATATATTACTTGTCTGATTTCCTACAGACTGAAAATTATTTTTTAAACTAGTCATTGTTTATTTTTCCTTAACAAATCCAGATTTTCAATATCCAAAATTTATATTTTATTTGTACAATATCACATGGTCTCTTATTTTAACGTTATCATGTTGTCATGACATCAAGCTCTCCAACTACTGAAAAGCCTTGAATTATTAGAACGCACTCAGTTCTCCAGTATGAGAAAATTATTACCAGCTTTCAAGTCTAAGGTAGAGTCAAATTGCATTGGTGTATTTAATTATTGACAGGGATTGTATGATTTCATTGGATCCAATAGATTTTAACCCAGAGATGAGAGTTTCAAAGAAGAAACCAGTCTCTCTATGATTGTCCTAAACCACAATTATTCTTGTGCAATCTAGAATTGGAACTCAGTTCAGTTACTGAAAAATACAAGCTTAAGCAGAAATTTTAAGAGCACTTTTAGCAAGCTTTAGTTGATTACAATCTTAATACTAACTGCAAAGATCATGTAGTTATTAAAATAGTTAACACAACTGTAGATTCCATTACAAAGAGAAAGCATGTTTCTAGGCCTTAGAATACTTCTAATTGACTAAATTTTTCAGAAAACATGTAGGCAACTAGATTCACTCAGTGATGCATTCATTCACTCAACAAATATTTATTGACGAACTACTACGTATTTTTATAATACTGGGAACCACATGTGGTTGTGAGGACCACGTGTCAGAAGGAATGCTAATTAGTTAATATAATAGATAAATTTAAATATCCAAACAAATGAAATATAGCAATCACCAGTCTATATTAACGTTGTACTTGTTCTGTGGATTTTCATCATTCATAAGGGAATGTATGATTTGTGTCTGACACTTAAATTTTGTTCAATTGTTAGTTCCTTAACACTATTGGAAAGACTTAATAAAGTCCCTCCAGTTCTGATTTGCTGGCTTGCAAATTCTTCATTTAGTAGTCACAAAGTGGATATTAAATCTGATTGTCCATTTCTGTTTTCTAGGCTTAGGTTATTCATTTAAGTCATCACGACTAGTTAAATTTCAATAACGTCTTTTGTTCATTCGAACAACTTTAGAAATCAAACCTCCTGTCATACCCTGTTGTCTACTAAAAACTAGTTGACTGCTTATACTAAGTATAAGATATTGAAAAAAAATCTGTGATATTGTGTTAAGGAAATGTCTAATTCTAGGAAAACGATAGGAATCCAATAATACATTCATCATTTCTTTCTAAGGCTACAGCAGAAGTATGTTTGAAGTCCATCTTTCTACCAACAGCTTCCTCAAACAAACTAGGTTTTTTCTATGAAGCACCTCAAAATTCTTCCAACCTCTGCCTATTAGCCAATCCCAAAGCCGTTTCCACATTTTTAGGGATTTATAAACAGCAAAACTCCACTTTCCCGTATCAAAAACTGACTTAGTTGTCTGGATACCATGGTAAATACTGGGTTAATCAGTGGGAATTTATTGGCTCACAGTTTTGAATCTCAGCAGGGGGGTACTTTCTCCTCGCAGTCTTTAATATTCTGCTGCTGTCCACAGATGATCCTTGGAGTTCCTTGGCTTTTATCACTGCCTGTGTCACAAGGTGATGGCATCTCCTTTCTCTTCCAGGTTCTGTAGACTTCTAGCTCCTCCCTCTTTGACCCTGGCTTCCAGTTTCTTCTCTTTAAAAGGTCTCCAGCAATCTGGATTAAGGCCCACCCTGCTTCAGTTGGCCCTACCATACTGCAAAGAATATCTGCAGAAGGGGTTCACACTCACAGAGATGCAGATTAAAATTAAGACCATCTTGAATTGGTGGATACTAACTTCAATCTACCACAGCTTATGTAGAAAAAACAGTAAAGTCATTAGAACAATTATAGAATGAATTAACGGTTTAGGCAATATTGATGGATGTAAAATCAACATAAAGATCAATTGCATACTTTATACCAGCAAAGAAACAACATAAAAAGTGATATTTATAATAACAACAGAAAATATAAAGTCTTTGGGAATAAATTTAACATGTAGATAAATTTCATGGAAAAATATAGAAAATTTCAATTAGAAATGACCCAGTTATTGATTTTTCCAAGTTCTCGAAAAGACAAGCTCAAGGGTTTTAATATCTCAGTTCTCCTTCAATTATTGTTTAAATTTATTATAATTCCAATTTTAATCATAGCAAGGATTTTAAAATTGGTATTTAACAAACAAACAGAAGATAAAAAATTATATAGAAGAGTAAAGACCTATTAATATTTAAGATAATTTTGAAGAAAAATACGGTGGAATGATTTGTATTAACAAATACCAAGAATTATTCTAGAGCTATATAAATTGAAAATATACCATTGTCTCTGTTATAGAGAAATCAACACAATACAGGATCCAGAAAAATAGTCACACATACATTGGTGAATTGTGTCTTCCAATGAGAACTGTTCAAATCTCAATGCTCAGTCCATTGAATGTGAATTTATTTAGAAATAGGGTTTCTGAAGATGTGACTGGTTAAAATGAGAAAAGCCTGGCTTAGGCAGACCATAAACTAATTTCACTGGTGTCCTTGAAAGGAGGAAAGAGGAGACAGACAGATGCAGAGAAGAAAGATGGTCATGTGGCAACAGAGACAAATATTGTGTTATGCTACCACACACCAAAGAACTCCAAGGATTTCTGGCCACCACCAGAATCAAGGAAAGATGCAAGGGACCGATTCTTCTCTATAGACTTCATAGGGAGCATGGCCCTCCTGATACCTTGATTTCAAACTTCTAGTCTCCAGAATTTCAAGGCAATAAATTTGTTGTTTTAAGCCATCCAGTTGTGGTAATTTGTAAAAGCTGCCCTAAAAAATGAAGACATGGTACTAAAAATAATAGTAAAGTGTTCTTTCTTCCACTTATGTGTATTAATTTAGCTGAGGACAGGAGCTATATATTCTGATTTTAAATGAAAATAAATTTAAAAATGTATAAATATAGGTGGAATATCAGGCACTAGAGTGTAATATAACTTTAAAATATGGGTATGCCACTAACAAAATTTGAGTCAGTTTGAACAAAATAAAAATGAAAGAAGGAAAAAAACCCAAACATATACATGTATTGTTTCAAATATCAATTTGCTATATTAGATACCATAGAAATATGAAAACTAAGTAAAATAACCTTCTGCCTTCCAGGAACTTCCAGCCTAATGAGAGTAGAAAAGAGAGCTAGACAAGGTACACAAATAAGAGTACTAAAAGTCAATCTACCTTAGACCCTAAAGGTTAGATAACAAAAAGTTTTGATAGCTTATGGGAATACAGAGGAAAGAGGGACCATGTCCTATTGGAAGAAAAGTGGAGGTAAGAAAAGCTTCCTTAACAAGCACACTTCAATGCCCAATACTCAGGAAGAGGTGAAGGAAAGGACAGGGTGTGCTCTAAGTACATGGAATTGCATGGAAGAACTACAGAGAGAAATTAAAGGGCTTTTCATGGTCAGGGAAAAAATTGGCAGGACTGTAGGATCCTGACAGTTTGACTTTGGGAAAGTTTGCCTTCTGAAGCAAAGGGGAAACTCCATGTTCCAGATGATATGGTTACTGAATTGTTAAGTCCCTTCAGCTCTGGTCCCGATGATGGGGAAGTCCCTTTCTCTTTCTAAGCCTCAGTTTCTACTCTTGTGAAATCAGGATGATTATGAAGATACCTGAGCATTCAAAAAATTATATAATCTTATGATACATTCATAGATCAATTAGGTAAGAAAAGTATACTCCAGAATTAATGCTCGTTTTTACTTATTTAAAAAAATTAAAGAATTTGCAAACATAAATTCATCAAATAAAGGAAAGAGGACAACTTGTGAAAGAAACTGAAAATAAAAATAACCTGAAAGAAAAAGACACCAAATTGACACCACATTTGGCTTCATGGCTCAGTGGATGTGAATAGTCCAAGATATTTTTACTCTTTCTGGTCTTGCCAATTCTGCTGCTTTGAAAGCCACTGAGGCTGAGGTGGTATCCCTGGTGCCGGAGATGGAGCCAAGTGGTTCCTCTTAGTTATGACCATTGCAAAATAAAGAATTTGTACTATTGAGAGTGGATAAGAATAAAGGATTATTCTAATTACCATATATTAAAATAACAACAATGTCATTTCCAATGTGGGTAGTCCTAGGAGAAAGTAATGAGGTCACATTTTCAATAGTGCTTTCTCTTCCCACTTTGTGTGCTAATATAATTTTATTTGCCTGCTTATAATGGGCACAATTAACCAATTTGGGTATTGAGTACTTCCCCCTAAAATGAGCCTGTAAACAACCTTGAAATGTGGCATCTCAAAACAATTGTAGGCAGAAATATATTCTCACAAAAGCAGCATATGTCTGTCAATCTTCTCTGAAACTTAGCTCTTAAAATCCCATCAAGTGAGCAAAGTTGGCTGTCAGGTTTTTTGTTTCCTTTTTTCTAAAATTCCTGCAGTTGAAAGGCATTCAGTAATGATTTCTGGCATCATTGTGTAATTAATTCATTGTCTAACCACACATTATGTTTATTGAAATTCCAAAGGAAGGGCATTGTTCACTTTTTATTTAACTGAATTCACACACTGTAGGGAAAATACTTCCAGCATCAAAACAAAATAAAGTATGACATGTCACATTAAATATGAATTTGTATCTATTAATTTTCCACAAATTATGTCATTCTCAGAAAGTGAGTGTTAAGAAGTGAAGTGTAGAGCCTAATCATAGCTGACACATTCTCACTATTCTTCTGGCTACTCTTATTGTACACAGGTAATATTCATGAAGGGATTGTCAGAAAGAGGAAAACTTTTCACTGCTGATGTTTGATTATAAATGCAGGTAAGCATCTTGCTTTCTTATGCTTGGTGTTCTAGTTTGCTAGCTGCCAGAATGTAATATACCAGAAATGGAACAGTTTTTTAAAAGGGGAATTTAATAAGTTGCTAGTTTACAGTTCTAAGGCTGAGAAAATGTCCAATTAAAACAAGTCTATAAAAGTGTCCAATCTAAGGCATTCAGAGAAAGATACCTTGGTTCAAGAAGTCTGATGATGTTCAGGGTTTCTCTCTCGGATGGAAAGGCACTTGGCAAAGTCTGCTAGCTTTTCCTTCTGGCTTCTTGTTTCATGAAGCTCCCCAGGAAGTGTTTTCCTTCTTCATCTCCAAAAGTCACTGGCTGGTGGACTCTCTGCTTTGTGATTCTGCTGCATTCTGAAGCTTTCTCCAAAAATGCTTCTTCTTTTAAAGGAATCTAGTAAACTAATCAAGACCCACCTGGAATGGGTGGAGATACATCTCCATTTAATCAAATTAATACCCACACTTGATTGAGTCACATCTCCATGGAGATAACCTAATCAAATTTCGAACTTATAGTACTGAATAGGGATTAGAAGGAACCGTTGTTCCCACAAAATCGATTTGGATCAAACCATGGCTTTTTTAAGGTACATAAATCCTTCCAAACTGGCATACTTGGGGAAAAGCTCAAATATGGCAGTGAAACTGTGGTGAACTGAGAAGAATGTCTGGCAAAGGGTCTAATAATGCTGAACGGCACTTCCTGAAATCTCACTCCTTTATCTTTAAAAATGGAAAGTAAAATCTTTATAATACTAGAAATATTCTGCTTCCTTCTGGCACATACTATTTCTAATAGAAATCAGGATTACAAATGCTGGAAATTTTAATAGAAAATGTATCTGTTTTCAATTTGTGAAACTTGGAGAATGAGAAGACTTTTCTGTACCCTATAAATTAGTTTATGAACTATGTGACAATTTTGTTGGATTAAGCATTTGCTACGCTACTGCACTTGTTCTAAGGACAGTGAACTTAGAGAGGTCAACATGAGGGATCATGTCCTATAAGTCACTTCTGGCTTAGGTCATATATGGCTGAAGGTAAAGTGCATGACTTAAAGGATTCAAAATTCATTAATCTTAGAAATGTACCTCGCATTAACATACAGAAAAAATGTCATATCTCACACATTCTTGTCTTGTATAGCGCAACAATTGTCATCGGGCCCTCTAGGAATTATTTGATGTCATTTTAAAATACACACTAATATTTCAAATCATAATATTTTGCTTCTGAAAATCAGTATCTTGTAAATTTGGAATAAAATAGGAGTGATGCAATTTCACTGTACATCAAAACAGTAATTTCCAATTCATGTTAGAACTAGCATAAGATGTTCCATAACAACATTGCTAAGTGATATTTCTCCAACATGGGAAATTGTCAAAGCACAATTAGCTCTAATAACTTATTACAATATAAATGAGACTTGGATTGTGCCTGGATTCACTGGAGTTACAAACTATATTCTGAGTGTAAGCATTTTTTCTCCTTTGAATAGGAAATACATATATACTCAAAATATGATAAAATATGCATGTGTGATATTTAGGAAGACAGCAGAGTACACGTAGGGGAGATAAAACTCGTCTATTTTTGTTATGATCCTTCAGTTAAGGATTTATCTAAGCTGGTAAAAAATAAAAATTACAATGATTTGTTTGCCTAAATTTTGAGATCAAGGTTTCCTTCTAGGATTTACTTTTTGCATTTTCCAATTTTCAGTCACAATCTGGAATTTAGAATTTAAAGAAAAATTAACTGAAAGCGCAAAGAAAAGTGTTCCAGAAAGTGTCCTCATTTTGTACAAGTTCTTCTAAATATGTGTTTCTAAACCAATTATTTATTTTATCCTAATGTGCTTTTCCAGAATTATTCATTTCTAACCAAAAAGAAAAGTGTAATGCTTGCCAGAAAGATACAATACCTTGAATTTTTTATGAATTGTGCATATAGGGGGAAAAAAAAATCTTTCTCTCCAAACTGATTTAGGTATTAATTCTATTTTATTGCAATGGTTTTCAAAACTTCTGCCATTAAAAATGAGGTTATTTGAATGGGATTGTTTAAATTTGACAAATTCTGAAGTGGCACTATATTGCAAATCATTTTGCAAAATAGTGTCTAGCTACTTAAAAATTTTTATTTTCAAAAATTGCTTTATCAGTTGGCTAAGTACTTTTCATGTTTTATCTCCTCCAGTAATAACAATTCTGTAAGAAAGTTGATATATTCTTTTAGAGATGAAGACATAGAAGTTCAATCGTGAAAAACTTTGCCCATAGTATTGATAAGTTGCAGGACTAAAATTGTCTTTAATTTAATCAATTCATTCGTTAATCCAACACAAATTTTGAGTGGACTTCTATATGCACTTTTGGATGTGGTGAACAGTTAACTGCCCACTCATCTAAACTTCCCTTGTTTTGTAGCAACCATAATAGTTGGTGGGACTGAAGCAACCCTTCACTACAATCAGCAAAGTCTCATTTCCCTCACTATTTGTGTTTCAGAGAAGGGCTTATATCAATCACCACCCAAAATGACTTCATCAGGAATGACCACTTAGGTTGCTCAATCAGGGTGCATCTTTGCTTAATGTTTGGAGAAGATTCCACAGTATCTCTGAATCTGAACAGAGTTGAATGTTGTTTCTAGAGCAGATGGAAACCACCAATGGAATCAAAAGACAGCCGGTATTGATGTAAAATGACACTGAAGAAGGCCGAACAGAGAGAAAGAACCTGGGTTCTTGGTTGTCATCAGTTGAGAGGGGCCTGAATCAATTGATTCTAATAGTCTCTCTACTTCTAAATTTGCAGTTACATGAACTAGTTAATTCCCTCTATTATTTAAATTGTTGGATTTACTGTCCTGAATATTTCTAATATTATGTTACCTCCTGAGCTTAAGAGTTTGTTTTCTGTCGTGCTTGTGTGTGTTTTTTTGCAGACAACAATAAAGTAAAACATTGTCTACTTCATAGTCTACTTTATAGTCTTAGGGTTTTTAATTTATAAAGATGGGATATTTGGTGTTGTTTTATTGATTTTGACAGTACAACTTGTTATTGATTTTTCTTTTGATTCTTTGCAGTATAAGACATGATAAGCAGTAGTTTTCTCAAATGAGATTGTTGAGGACGGTGATAAATCCCCCAATTCTCCTTATCCCATTAATGATATTATGTATTAATGATACATAATATTAATGTATTAATGATAAAATGATTGAAGCTGGTCCAATGCACACTTGCTCACATTTAGAAATAAATTTGTGAATGAGACTTGCTGGGTTAGACAAAATGGACAACAGTAGATAGCTCATAACATACCTTAAAAGTTGGTTAAAGGTAGCCAACTAAAAGCAGAAGTGACTTCTGCTGTGAAATAGAACCCCTAGAACTATCTGCACCAACTTGTTACTTGCAGTGCTCAGAATGTCAGATGGCAGGGGAGAAATTTGAATCTTTAAAATTAAAGTGTAGTAAGCTTTCAAAAATCAAGTCAGCAGAGAGGTGTGAAATCAAGGCAGTGATGCATATCTGAGTCATTATGCAATCTGGTTGGGAGATAAATATATAAGACCTAGATAATTTTGTCATTTAAGAAGGACCTCAGTCCCATCCTCTTTACATTGTTTCTGCTAGCTTGTTTTCGATATATGGAGCTTTATTTCCTATATATAATATCCAGGTTCATTCATTCCCCTGTTTCATCAGTATTTACGAAATGTCTCTTATCTGAAGCAGGTATTGGTTTCACTGGATTCAATAAAGGTGTATAAGTGATTGAGTGAATGTGGTTGGTGTAATTGTGTTAAATTTATCTTCAGAGATGCTAATATCATATTTTTTTCAGTTAAAAAAATCACATGCTTAAAATTCACTATTTTTAGTTTACAGTTCTTTGAATTTTGACAAATGCAGTTGTGTAACCATTGAAAACAAGGCAAAATATATTCCATCATTCCCCCAAAATTCCCTAATACTACCCATTTTTAGTCAACTTCTTCCCCTCCACATGTAACCCCAGGCAGTCACTCATCATGAATGGATGTTGAATTTTATCAAATTATTTTTCTGCATCTTTTCATTTTTTTTCCTTCTTAGATTTTGATTTGGTAAATTAAGATGATTAACTTTAAAATATTAAACCAGCCTTGGATTATTTGAATAAACCTACTTGTTCATGATATTTTAAAAACATAGCTGGATTCATTTTAGATTTTGCTTTCATGTTTATGAGGAACACGTTTCTGTAGTATCCTTTTCTCATAATTTTTTTGTCTGTTTTTGATATTAGGGTATGTTGGCCTCAAAATATGAGTTACTAATTGTATCTTCCTCATCTGTACTCTGGAAATGTTTGTGTAGAGTTAGTATTATTTCTTCTGAAATATTTGATGGAATTCATTAGTTTAATCACCTGGAGTTTTCCTTATTGGAAGGTTTTTAACAACAAATGCTACTGTTGTTAACAGATACAGAAGTTTTCAGATTATTGATTTCATCTTAAGTGAGTGTTAGGAATTTGAGTCATTAAGGATCTGATCCATTTCATGTAGTTATAGAATTAATGGTTGTTAATTTATTTTTAATATTCCTTTATTATCTTTTCATATTGTAACATCTAGAGTGATTTCCCCTTTATAGTTCTTGATATTGGAAAATGTGTTTTCTTTCTTTGTTTTCATGATTAGCCTGCCTGTAGCCTCATCATAGATATTTATCATTTTTAAACACTAAGCTTTAGCTTCACTTATTTTTCCTATTGCTTTTCTCTTTTTGATGCATTAATTACTTAAGCTTATCATTTTATTTTTGCTGCTTGCTCTGGATAAAATTTTCTTTTCTCTTCCTTGGGTTGTAAAGTGAAAACCTATAGCATTGGTTTAGACAGTGTTTCTCTAAGAAGAACATTTAATACTATCACTTTCCCTCTAGGACAACTGCATTCTACTAATTATGATGTGTTACATTTTCACTTTCCATTCAATATGAAATGTTTTCCAAATTCCCTTGTGTCTTCTCTTTGATCCATGTATTACTTCAAATTGTGTTCCTTTAATTTCTAAATATGTGAGGATTTTCCAGTTATCTTTTTGCTATTGTTTTCTAATTTAATTGTTATTCTCAGAGAGCATATCTTGTATCCTTTAAATTCATTTAAATATTTTAAGGTTCGTTTCATTGCTCAGAATATGGTATACCATATGTCTTAGTTTACTGGCTGGTAAAACTGCTATCATACAATGGGTTGGTGGTTTACTCAATAGGAATTGTGGCATCATCATCATCTCTCCCTGCAGGCTGGCATTCTGGGGCTGGCTGCCCATGCTCATCGGTCCTTGACATTTCTGTCATATGGCAGTGCACATGACTTTTTTTCCTCCAGCTTCCTCTGACTTCTACCTTCTCCTCCATGTGGCTGTCTCTCCCTATACCTGAATTGCATTCTGACTATAAAAGACTCCAGTAATCTGGATTAAACACAATCTGATTCAGTTGGTCACACTTTAACTAAAATTATCATCTTTCTAAGGTCCTATTTATAACAGGTTCATACCTACAGAAATTGATTAAGATTAATCACATGTTTTTCTGGGGTACATAATTCAATCTGCCACTACAAACATATATGAACACCAAAAATGATATATAAGCCCTGGAAAAATAAAGGTGTGGTGTATATGTATACTCTGCTACTGTTTTCAGGTAGAGTGTTTTATAAATATCAGTTAGGTAAAGTTGGTGATTGTATTTTCAGGTTTTTTGCAACCATGCTGATTTTCTTTCTACTTCTATTACTGAAAGAGAGATAATGAATTGTGGATTTATATATTTCTCCTCTCGATTCTACCAATTTTGCTTCATTATTTTGAAGCTCTGCAATTAATGTCATACACAATTAGGATAGTTATGTCCTCATAGTGAATTGTCTATTTTACCACTATATAGTGCCCTTCTATATCCCTAGTACTATTTCTTGTCCAGACATAAATCTAATTTAGTTTTGTTTTTGTTTTTCTTTTGCATGGGCAAGCACCGGGAATCGAATCCGGTCTCCATCATGGCAGGCAAGAACTCTGCCACTGAGCCACCATGGCTCACCCTAGACCATTCAGTTTTAATATAATTATTTACATGGTTGGATTTAAGCCAACAATTTCATTACTTATTTTCTGTTTGTTCTATTTTTTTAATTTCTCCTTTTCCTTTTCTCTGTTTTATTTTGATTATTTTAATGTTTTTAGCATTTAGTAATAATTTATATAGTGTCTCTCTTGGCCCCTTCTCTTTTTTTAGTGCTTCCTCTAGGAACTAGCTTATATATACCTACCATTTCACAATTTGTTTGTAGTTACTTTTACCAGCTCAGATAAAACAAAAGTTCCTTTACCTTCTCCATTTTATATTATATTCATTTGTGAGTGTGCATGTGTGCGTGTGTGTGTATATATATGTGCACATATTCTATATCCATTGAGAAACGTTCCAGACAATTAATGTTTGTACATATTTTAAAGAATTTTTCCGATAAAATTGTACTCTATGCTTACACACATATTTACCATGCCTGTTGTTCTTTGTTTCAAAACTTCTAATGTTTCAAGATTCCCCAGGTACTCTTTCCCTTTGATCTGCCTAAGTACACCTAGCATTTCTTTCAGAGCAGATCTGGTGGCAAAGATTTCTCTTATTTTTCATTAATCTAAAAATGTACTCATACATCTGGCAAAGGAATGTTATTCAGCGATAAAAGGAAATGAACTATTAGTCTATGAAAAGACATGTAAGAATTTTAAATGCACATTACTAAGTGAAAGAAGCCAATATGAAAAGGCTGAGTAATGTATGATTCCAACATATATGACATTCTGAAAAGAGCAAAATGATAGGGGCAGTAAAAAGATCAGTGCTTTCATAGTGTTTCAGCAGGATGGGGGAAGGGATGAAAAGGTGAAACACTGGGCATTTTTAGAGCAGTGAAACTAATCTATATGTACTGTAATGGTGAATACATGGCATTATACATTTGTCAAAACCCACAGAACTGTCAAACACAAGCTGTGTTGGTTTGAAAGGATTATGCGCCGTAGAAAAGTCAGGTTTTGATCCTGATCCAATCTTGTGAGAGCACCATTTCTTTTAATCCCTATTCAATAACGTAGGTTGGAAACTTGATTAGGTTATCTGCATGGAGATATGATTCACACAATTGTGTGTATTAACATTCGATTAGAAGGAGATGTGACTCTACCCATTCCAGGTGGGTCTTGATCAGTTTGTTGGAGTCCTTTAAAAGAAGAAGTATTTTGGAGGAAGCTTGAAAACAATGGGAGGGCAACAGAGCAGAGTCATGAGAACCAGAGAGCCTACGCAGCCAGAGGCCTTTGGAGATGAAGAAGGAGAATGCCCCTGGGGGAGCTTCATGAAAGAAGATTCCTAGAGAGAAAGCTAGTAGAAGTCGCTGTGTTTTCCTCAGTGAAAGTAACCTCTTGATGGTGTCTTAATTTGGACGTTTCTATAGACTTGCTTTAATTTGGAAATTTTCATGGCCTTAGAACTGTAAACTTGTAATTTATTAAATTCCCCTTTTAAAACTAGAACACAAGATAAACCCTATTCCAACCTATAGATTTAGAAAATAATAACATATCAATAATGGCTCATCACTTGTAATGCATATAGCACACTAATGCAAAATGTTAATTGAAAGTGGAATTTTATGCCAAGGGCAAGGTTTAATCAGATACTCTCTTTACTTTCTATACAAATTTTCTTATACATAAAAGTTTTCTCGTCTTTATCTTGTCTTCATTTCTGAAGGATATTTTGGTTAGATATAGAATTCTGGGTTGACACTTCTTGACTTCTAAGTACTTTAAGGATGTTCCTACACTGTCTTTCGTTTCCTTTTCCCCATGGTTTCTGAGAAGAAATTCATCTGCATCAATGTAACCTTGCACTACATGTAATGAGTATTGTTCTTCTAATTTGCTTACAAGATTTTTTCTTCCAGTTTGGTTTTCAGCAGTTTGGTTATGATGTGTCTAGGTGATTTTTATTTTTTAATCTTTTTGTGTTTATCTGTTTGGATTTTCTGGGTTTCTTGAATTCCTAACTTTATCTCTTTCATAAAATTTGGGAAACATTTGGCAGTTATTTCTTCATTTTATGCATAAGTCTTTTTTCTTTCCTTCTGGGACTGAAGTGACACAAATGCTAGAGCTGCTAATATCCCACAGTTCTCTGAGGCCCCACTCATTCTTTTTCAATCTTTTTGTTTTACTAAGGTTTGGATTTCTTAATTCAGTTTTCAGTTTCACTTATATTTTATTTTTCCTCTCCATTCTGCTATTAATTGCATCTAGTGATTTCTTTTCAGAAACTACATTTTTTCAATTCTATGTTTCTATTTGGCTCTTTTTTTATTGCATCTTTTTCCCTGATTAGAACTTCTATTTTTCTACTCATTTCCAGTGTGTTGAGCTTTACCTCCTGAAACATAATTGTAGCTGCCAGTTTAAAGTGATCCCTAAAAATCCTGACACCTAGTGATCTCATGGTAGGTATCTGTTGAGTATCTATTTCCTTGAGAATTAGTCATATTTTTCTGTTGTTGCCATTGTTTAATGTCTAGTAATTTTGTATTTAGCTTCTATAGTTTAAATATTTTGTTGTGAGCTTCTGATTCTTTTAAAAATCTTTGTAAGCTTTTAAATTTATTTGACAGCCTCTTTTTTTATTTTTTTGTTTTCAGGTAAGAAAGATATGGTTTTTCTTGGAAGTCTTGCTGCCCACTCAGCTGTGACCTCCATGAAATTTGAATCTGCCTTCAGGAAAAAGCCACAACAGAAAGGAGGAAGACTAACCATGATATTCACACTTGTACGATTTTTTCTTGAAGTTTAACAATTTGCTCCAATCCATGTTTTTGCGCTGAATTTCAGAGTCCCCAAATAATTTTTCTATTTATACCGAATGTTTGAACATACTCTATAGCAAAGATAGCCTTCTTAGTGCTTACTACATCTCGACTAGAGCTAGGAGTCAAGGATTTAAAGCCTCTGAGTGAGATTACCAGTAGTGGCTTAACATCTTCTCTAGAACCCCTGTGATAACTCTTGAGGAAGAGGAGTAACTGCACACAGGCCCTAGTGCATCTCCTCTGGGTGGACGTGAGACTGGATTATGGGGGCTGGGGGGGAAGTGATGGTTTGAAGCTCTATGTATCCCAGAAAAATCATGGCCCTTGAGTTAATCCATTTCTGGGGTAGTTAGATCTATTGTGGGTAGGACCTTTTTTCTTAATTTTTAATAATACAATATAACATATATACAAAGCAAAGAAAGGAAAAAGCAATCGTTTTCAAAGTTTTCTTCAACAAGTTGTTACAGGACAGATCCCAGAGTTTGTCATGTGCTACAATATCATCATCTCAGAATTTTCCTTCTAGCTGCCCCAAAATATAGGAGGCTAGAAGGAATAAATATTTTATCATCACAATCAATTTTTTTTCTTTTTTGTGAAAAGTAACATACTAAAAGGCAATAAATTTCAAAGCACAGCACCACAATTAGTTGTAGAACAGATTTCGGAGTTTGGTATGGGTTAAAATTCCATAATTTTCGAGTTTTATTTCTAGCTGATCTAAGATACTGGAGACTAAAAAAAAATATATCAATTTAGAGATTCAGCAGTTACACTCGTTTGTTAAACCCAACCTTCTCTATATAACTCCACCATCATCTTTGATCTTTCTCTCACTCTTTAGGACTATGGCCATTTGAACTTTTTCATGTTGGAAGGGGCTGTCAATATAGGATAGGGAGATGGAATTAAGTGATAGGGAGATGGCACCTCTAGGTTTCAGGACTTATCTGGTCCAGGGACCCATCTGGAGGTTGTAAGTTTCTGGAAAGTTGCCCTAGTGCATGAAGCCTCTGTAGAATCTTGTATAATGCCCTAGGTATTCTTTAGGATTGGCAGGGATTTTTTTCTTGGTGGGGGGGTTGGCAAGTTATGATAGGTAGTGATATCTAACTGAATTTCACATAAGAGTAACTTCCAGAGAAGTCTCTCGCCTCTATTTGAACTCTCTCAGCCACTGATACCTTATTTGTTACACTTCTTTTCCCCCTTTTGGTTAGGATGGCATTTTGATCCAATGGTGCCAAAGCAAGGTTCATCCCTGGGAGTCATTTCTCATACAGCCAGGGAGACTTTCACCCATGGATGACATGTCCCATGTAGGGGAGATGTTGGTGGGACCCATGGATTAGG